>BDUI01000356.1:153536-181612 GCA_002335545.1 Apodemus speciosus | reverse complement strand
AGAGAACAAGCTTTGGATAATATGAATTCCAGATTGTCAGATTATCATGAAATGTGCAAGGCTGTTCTGAAGGCAGTTCTACCTTCCTGCAGATGATGAGTGCTTAGATCAGTAGACAAAGAAGGTGATAGATATCTGACCATCCTGGTAATTAATTGCYGTGGGGTAATCTGCTCAATTCTTATCTCACCAGAGAGTTCACTGAATAATTGGGGGGATAGTGCTTAAGTAAAACTATGATTTTTTTAATGTATGAGACTGGCAACTCAATGTGAAAGAGGAAGAAAAATTAATAGAAGTCATCAGCTTGACTGATCTATCAGAACCCATAGGGAAGCAATAGGCAGTCTCTGCTAACCCCCAGTGTCATTGCTGTAGAAAGAGAAGCTCTCCTGACTGTGCAGGGATGAAAATCAAGAGGCTCCTTGACAAGTGTGTTTATCAAGTGCATCTGCAGTGTTATTTTGAACGCTCAGTTGCAGCTCTGTCATTTCTCTCTGTGCTCATTTAACATGATGGACTTGTTTGGCAAATTCTTTAGGTGGTAGGAGGGTGTGAATAGGAGGAAGCTTAGTCTGGGTCATAAAATAAAAATTATTGGCTTCTTTCACACATYCCAACTCTTATTTCTCCCCACCCTCCTTGATCACCATGCTTCTTTCTAGTACAGAAAATGAATGGCTGGATGCTGGAACCTTAGACATCTGTGGATTAGTTACTCAGAGAACCATGGAGAATAGATTCTGGTTTGAATTGAATTCTTGATTAAGGGAAGGGTTTAACAAGGCCCTTTACTTGTATGGTGTAGAGTCTGTAACATGCGAGTGAAGAATGTGGAAACCTTGCCAGTATCAACTGGCCTCTCTTCCATACTGTTTGCTGCACGGGCTGCCAAGCTCTTTCAGTGCTATTATATTCTTTTCTCTAGAGATCAGGCTCATAGTCTTTTTTCAGAATAGACAACTGAAATTCAAGGGTGTTAAAACAGCAGTCTTTAAAAAGGGGCTTTTATAGGTGTTTAAAAAGAGCTCTTAGCCATTAGTAACAGAGCCCCAACTCCAGGTAAGGTACATCGCCAGGTAACAGGTTTGTCATCAGAATACTTGTGGGAATCACTGCCCAACTAATAACAGTGAAATTAAGAATGAAAAGGTCAATTTTCAAGTGATAATATTTTTTAAAGGCAAAGTGATAGGAAATTAATTTTAGCAGCATTTAATTTAACCCAAAATATCCCTGCTATTGTCATTTGTTACTCTGTCATCACAATTCAGTTATCACTGAGACACTTTACATTGTTATACTGTCTTTTACACATCGCAGCATATATCAGTTCTCACCAGCCACATTTCAATGCTTGATGGCCACAGAGGTCTCACAGTTACCATTCTGGACAGATCATCTCTAAAAGATATGTATGCGTTACCATTCTGGACAGATCATCTCTAAAAGATATGTTTGCGAAGAAGCCTTCTGTAGTTGAGGGATTGCTGAGAGGGCTTTCTACATCTTCATTGACTCAAAACAGCTCATGGAACAGGGCTGGAATCTCCTCATGCCTTGCTTTTGTTTCCCCCATGTGATAGCTGTCTTTCTTAAATTATATAAATCCATTCCTATGTTAATGTATATGTATTTACAATTTTTTATGAATCTCTATCAAGTTTATTAGATTCTCAGAAATAGAATAAATGGAAAAATAAATGAAAACCCATCATGAAGGTTTCAATGAATTCCCTCACTGTCTGTTTAAATTGGGCAATTATTTAATTGTTCTTATTTCTTTTATCTGTGACCAGCCTTTAATCTCTTTAATCTCTTTTATCTCTTCCCAGTCTTTAATGGATTGTGATGCACGAATGCAAAACTAGATTGTGCATTTAATGCAGTGCCTAAAATTATAGTGTAATTTCTATACTATTAGTTAACATCTGCAGAGTTTTCATATTGAACATTGATATGGGTAGAGTTCTTATACATGCAAAGCAAAAGAAGGATATATACTATACTGGAGTTACATAGCACCGCCATTACTAATATTTACCTTGTCTGTAACATGGGGCTTATGTGGTACTCATGTTTTAGTTGATCATCCTCAGTGAGTGGAACATTTGAACTTCTTTCTGGAGATGTAATTAACACTGGATCCTATTTTGAAGGACTTTACGTATAAATAGTCCCCCAATATGTATACTACTTAGAGTTTTACAATTTAATTAAATTTTAATGTGCTTTTATCTTTATATAATTATAAGATTATGAATGACTTTTATATACTTTTAGTTTTACTTAAATATAATAAACATAATTTTGTATATGTACAAAATACTAGATGCTTAAAACACAATCGCCATTTTATCATGTATCTTCCATTAAAAAAGCTTTTTATTAGTTAATATTAAAAATGTTTATTGCATCCGTCTGAAATGGTGGATTTCAATACAGCTTCGGTGTGTCTAGTGGCAGGATCCTAACAAAAATATATGCTATGTTCAGGATATTTATGAGGAGGCAACCATATGAAATTATCATATGAAGTCATCAAGCTCACACATTGATATCTACCATATATTTTTTAATTAAACAAACAAGTGGTCATTTTTTTCTTACTATAAAAAGTAGATGAGTCACCCCCCGTTCATAATTTTTCTTCTGTCTTAATGTTTGGTCTGTAAAAGATTAAAGGTTGTAGCCATTTCCCCTCTTCTCTGAAATAACTGTATTGTTTCTTCATTCTTTAACAGGGGTTACTACATTATAATTGTGCCTTTGAAGAAGTCTCGGGGGAAATTCGTCAAGCCCTGGGAGAGCCCCGATGAAATGGAATTAGATGAGGTAACTGTGTCTTGTTGTCTTTTGCCCTTCTATGGCAGACTCTCAGCACTTGGTTCAGGTCTCAGCTATGGTGTGTCTGGAAAACTGAGTGAAACAGTAAAGGCAGCTTGCTGTGCTGTAGGAATTCTACCAAAGATCCTTTTGATTTAATTAAAAGATTACAGTTTGTTTTATCTGTGTTGTCCTTTATTCTTTTGCTGCCTACCCATTGTAACCATGATGCAGAAGTGTGGAAGATGACATCATTACTCTTAATAAATTTCTAGAGGCCTTAATTTGACAGTTGCCAAGGGTTTTTCAAATGCTGCATGGACTTTATAGCACATTGCATTTCACCTGCTGTAGGCTCATATTTCCATAGAATTCTACTGACTTCCAAATATTTAGTTGCCTTACTCACTGCTCTGTAGGTTTTCAGAAACCAAAGTGCATTTTAGGCCAGGGGGCAAAAAGGCAAAATTCGGAGCAATGAAGGCAATGTGGTATAAAATGCAGCACACACTGAAGAGTTTGGCATTGACCCCAAAGTCATATTGACTACATGCTTTTAGTTCTGCTTCTTGAAATATAGACACTTTGTAAAATGGTCTGATTTTTTATGAGTGTGGGTGTTTTTCCTCTCTGTGTGTGTGTGTGTGTGTGTGTGTGTGTGTGTGTGTGTGTGTGTGTGTATGTGTTCATGGTACCTGTGGAGATCAGAAGAGGGCACTGTGTCCCCTGGAACTGGACTTACAGATGGTTGTTAGTCCCCATGTGATGCTGGGAAGGAAGCCTATGTCCTCCATAAGGGCAACACGTGCTCTTAACTGCTGAGCCATTTCTCCTGCCTCATTTATACTTTTTAAAAGAAACTCTATTACACACTTGTAGACATCCAGTGACTTCCATGAAGCTGGATTACCTGAAAGGGAAGCTGGGAATGAAAAAGGTACAGGGTTGGACAGAAAGATGAAGCCAAGACAAAGTTTCTGATCAAGGTTCAAAGTTTAATTTTCATCACTGCGTTTATACAGGAAAAGCCACAGACCCCATACCTTGTTTCAGCTGGATTAGGTTGCAAAGCAAGCTCAGTGGGCAGGGAAGTCTACTCCTGTAGGGAATTGCAAATGTGGATGATGCCAGAGACTCCAACTAGGTTGTAAAACCATTGTGGGTTTGTTTGGCCTACTCAAGGCTGGGAGGAAGGACACACATTCTTCTGTATTATGCAAATCTGATACAGAATATTTACCAACTCTCAAATATGAACATAGCCACCTACAGAGGCTAAGCATCACAGTTGAAACCCACAGAGCCTTTTTTTAAACAAAATGTTGTAAGTTTATAAGTCCCTCCAACATCAAGATATATGAACTTTTAATTTATATGGTTCCTTTACAAGATGGTCCATATCATTTCTGCATATTCTTTCTACTTCAAATTAGTACAAAATGGAGGAAGGGCAATAATTAATTCCTTAACTACATATCAAGGGATTGTCAATGTTTTTTTGTAATGTGTCTGGCACAAGGTAAATGTGTTCTGACAAAAACAAAGGGGGATTTGGGATTGGGCTTGCATCCCTTGGCAGACGTGCATCATCTCTACAAGTGTGCCTCATCCTCACCTACCTATTTTATGAGTTAAATTTGTTCAGGCTCTGAAGGCAAGACAAGTTCAAGGTCAGGTCTCTGCTTGTGTCACTGTCTAGTGATTAGGTGACATGGCTACAGTACAGAATGACACATTTCAGTAATGTGGTCGCAAAGCATAGTTGTCAGTTTGCTTTCTGTCAGTTATGATGTTAGAGAAACAGGATCCTTTCTCTAAGCAGTTAACCCCATGTCAGTCTATAGTTCACAACTGAGTTATAGAATTGTCATCTCCACATTTTTGTTGAAATTGGATTTCTAAATGCAAAGGTAATTTGTAGAATCTATAAATAGTTCTACCTATTTAAAACGRGTTTTCAAAGCACTGAGATCCAAGGCAAAAGGGACATCAAATGCTTTCAATAATATTCTTTTCTTAGATGTGAAACYGTTTGATAGGAAGGAATGGAAAGTGATTCTCCTTTACAGCCAGGTTTTAACCTCTAGAATGCACAGTAATGCTAATGGATTAAAATATAGGGCTATGTGACATTGAACTTTCTTGCAATTAAATTCCACAGGTCTGTGCTACTGATTCCCATAACAAAGGGTCATTTTAATCATCCTTTGAGTTGTGGTGCATTAATCTGTATAATAGCTTGATAAAGAACATTTTATTAATTCACAACTTTTGGGTCAGGATGGGTTGTTTCCCACTTTTCTTACTGATATAATTGAGACCACATTGCAGAATTAATGGTGGAAGAAATAAGATATGCATTGACTGGAAAATGAAAATTATTTCTGATAAAGAACTGAAGTCCTTGATATAACTTCTGGAATTATATCTAATATATTTTGTGACTATTGTGGAGGGGAACAAATGAGAGGTGGCTATGGCCCTTTCTGCTCACTCAGCTTGTTTCTGACTCCTGCAGACAGAACTTGCTCTTAAACTGGTATATATGACAAAACATKGTAGTAATTTTAGTTTGAATTTGGTACCACTGGTTTGACAAAGCAATGTGCTTTCTTAAATGTATTTGACCAAGTACTTTTTCAGTAAGGCCTATAATTCACTAATTCACATTGTTGGAAATGCATCAAGCAGGATGATGGTCAGAGGGAATTTCCACACATATGCCTCACATCTAGGCGCATAGAAGATTTTAAAAAGGCTTTGTAAGTGAGTTACTCTCAAAATTATGTTCTGATATCATTTTTTTTTTGGTCTGGGCTATTATCTGAATGATAAATTCTTAGACTAGTACTCTTGTTCTCAAGGTCAAACTAAGCAGAACAGGCATTGATAGTTGTAATGAATTTTGGGCAGAATGACTCCCCAATGTTCGTTGTATTTATTTCAGGGCAAGTGAGGTAATGTGCCAAAGCTTTTCATTACACTATCCTTCAAAGCATTGTCATAAAGTAATGAGGTCATATATGGCTATAATTTCAGCATTGTGGCTAACTTTGGTATCATTTAAACTTACTTAAGTCATTTAAAGTTTAACACTGGAAGCATCCTAAAGGGTACTCTTTGGAGACAGGGTTCAATTCCAGATTTAACTTTAGCAAATGACTGTCCTGCACCTAAAGAACACTAATATTTAATTCTGAGGCACTTACTTTATTTTTTCTAAATAAACCCTAGCAAATTGTAGTCATGGGGTTGATATTGATGAATAATGACAGCTGCCTATATCTGAAATGTGAAGAGAACCAAGGTAGGGTTTGATCAGTGAAGYAGAAGCAGAAATACAGTCATATAAACAACTGATGGTAAATGTTTTTGATTGACCAACTTCAAAAGACTATTAATAGCATCTGTACTATATTTTCCCCAGGGTTATACGACAGTAACTTTATTAGTCACCTTTCAAGTATGATATTATATTAATTATTTGGCATCAGAGTTTTATAATTTGCATGTTAAAAATCCAGAAAAGGATAGATGGTATTCATCTATGTTAATGAAAGCAGATATTCAATACCTACATACTAACTGAATAAAAATGATTCAAACGATCAGCACTTAAACATGGCATTAGATTTCTTTATTTTGTGTAAAAATTAGATTATGTAAAAATTAGGCAGAAAATCCCTCATATGTATCTCTCTTATGGRTGGTTTACATTTTTTTGTTACCCATCAAGTCTATTTATTCAGGGAACCATTCTATCATGCCCAGTTYGCTAACTTCGAATTGGGTATATTTGCGATCTATTTTATATGGTTATTGTGGAGAGCCAACTTATGCTTCCTGGAAGAGTGTCTGGTACCCAATAAGTATTTACTTAAGATGTGGCCATCATCATCCTTAYATGTAAGTCTGTGTGTGACAACAAAAGATAAATTTCTGTTCTTTCATTTGAGAAGAGAGAGCATAACTGAGTGCCCCACCTGGATGTCTGCATAGATACATAAATACATAGAATTCTGATCCACATTTGCCAGAGCATGTCTAATCCCCTGAGCTTTTATAAATGCCTTAAATCTCATATAATTTTAGTTGTAGCAATAATCTCAAATTTCACAGACCTTTTTAGAGCATGATAAATTGAATATTATTGATACATTTCCTAGGAACAAATTATTTCATAGCCAGAAGCCTGTCTTCCACCTTATTAGATTTTGAGTCAGCTGTGCACATAGTRACTCTTGGTATAAAACACACTGTATTGCCTGTGGTTGCAGAAACATTTGAGCTTAGTGAAGACCAATAACCATTTCCTTATGAGTCTTGTCTTGATTTTTTCCAGCATTTCTTGCTCTGGTTTTTCAACATTTTAATTTTTGAGTATGAGTGTTTGCTTGCATGTGTCACTCTTCACCAAAGGCATGCTGGTGTCCACAGAGGCAAAACAGCGTGTTAGATCCTGTGAAACTAGAGTATAGTTGTAAGCCACTCTTTTGGATTCTGGGAGTCAAAGCTATGTCTACTGAAGGAGCAGCTGGAGTGCTGAACTGCTGAACCACCTATTTCTTCATCTCTTATTGCATTTCTTTGTACAAAGTAAATTTCTGCAGTTTGGTTTCATTGTATCTTTTCCAGCACAAAAACCCAAAAACCGAGCATAATAGTTTTGCTGCCCAATATGCCTAAGTCCTTTAGATTCRTTTACCAGGATTAAGGTAAGGTTTGCCCTCAGGTACACAGACTTTGTTCAGTTTCTCCTCAGACACATGCCCCTTTCTTCGCCAACATGTCAACAGAAGTTCTTTCCGAAAAGCCACGAAAACATCAGCACTTTCCTCAAAAGTCACCCAAGACAAATAGAAGCTATTTCTCAATTTGACGCTATAAAACAACTTTGTATTGTTTCAAAATCAATTCTCATATCATTAGTGAGATTTTCCTCCAAGGAAAGACAATGAAAAGCAATAAACTATTTAAACATTAATTTTAGATTTTCTTTTTCCTTAGAAATATAAGAAATGTGTGTTTGTTTTCTTTCCTTCATGATATTGAATTTTATTCTTATCTACCCTACTGACCATGTCTCCTGTCTAAGTACTTATTCCTCAGAGCCTCAGAGCTAGAATATAGGAAAAGTCAACTCAGTGGTTAAAAAAAAAAAAAAGAGTCTCTTCCAAATTGCTTAATGAAAAAGGTAGGCTGAGTTAGACATGGAAATGAGTGACTTCTTAGAATAGGTAAATCGAAGCTATTCATTAGATTCCATGTCTGCAGACTTTAGAGAATGCTCATCTTATAAATGATCCCATAATAAAATGGTGGCATCTTCTATAAAAACATCATATTTTAGCATTTATTTGGCTTTGACTGGTTATTAATTGTGCCATGGGTCTCTCATGAGACCAGGCTTTTGGTATCAAGCTGTGCTTCCTTAAGCAGGATATGATGTTATATTGGCTTTTTAAAGAATTTTATTACTGTAGGAAATTATGTGAGCTTCCAGTGAAGGTCTAATGGCCTGTGTTTATACTCTGGCCCTTGCAAATCAGTTTAGCATCTTATCTAAGAGGAAGCAAGTATTTGAAAATCACAACAGAGAGTCATTTGAGCTGATCTGCTGCAGGAAAGGTGAACAAACTGTATCAGGTTCTTCCCAGTCCTGGATTAATTTCTCTTTTAAGACATCAAGAAGTTGGTTGTTTATCTTTCCTTTTTTTTCTATTTGTCCCTTTTCCCTTAAGCTGCTTAAGGAGATATCTAGAAAGCGCAGAAGCATCCGCTATGGAAGAGAAGTTGAATTAAAGCCATATATTGCTGCCCACTTTGATGTCCTTCCCACTGAGTTCACCCTGGGGGATGACAAACATTATGGTGGATTTACGAACAAACAACTCCAAAGTGGACAAGAATACGTCTTCTTTGTGTTAGCAGTGATGGACCATGCAGAGTCTGTAAGTTAATTATGATGGCCTCTGTTTCCTATTTGTGTGCATGTTGATTTGGGGATGTGCCTGCAGGCATGCCAAGTGTTTCTCACCCGCTGTCATTAATGGAGGTGTAACATTGAGCCGCTTGTCCTTCCAGCATTACTGCATGATACTACGTTATAAATAAGATGACATCTCAGGGGAAGGAATTTCCCATGTGAAGTGCCAGATTGATAGAGCATGGGTYCTCAGACTTTCCTATGTTGCACACATTGTAGCATTCTCTTCCTAATCTCTAAGACTTCTCTCTCCTTTTTTGTTTAAACTGATTTGCATTTTAAAAAAATACTGTTTTAAAGTTACATGATCCTGGAGACATTAGCTCATATGGTTTAGTAGGAAACAAAAAGCTCTGTCATTCAAATATCATGTTTGAAAACATGGACTAGGGTAGTTATTTAACTTAGTTTCCTGTACGTGGGAGTCCACAGGGATTCTATCCAGTTTCACCAGACAATGAGTGAGTAGTGAGTACAATCGGCCTCTTCAATTATAGACGGTATGAGTGACTTTATCAGTGAAAATCCAAGGAAGTTACAGAATAATTCAATAAGAATGAGAATTCCTGAGGTACTCTAAGTAACGAGTTGTCTTGTTGTATGTAATTCATCGACCTCCTACTTCATTTTGTGCTTCAGTTGCTTTGAGTGCTTTAAATACAAGAAAAATGGGGAGAAACAGCAGACTGGAAGGAAGGGAGATGTTTAAAGTGGCAGCTCACATTAACACTTAATAGATATATGCCTAACTGTGTCCTAATCAAGGCTTAAATCTGACAGGTTTGACAAGTGAGTTGCGCTGCTCTCTTTATATGAAGCCCACAATTTATGAAAGGTCTGTGTATCAGGCGCTCTTCTGTACAGCAAGGCTTCTCCTCCGATGACTAGTGGAATGAGCCCATGGAAAAATCAGAACACAAGAGTAGACTCATTTACCTTTGGGTGTAAAATGTCATTTGATGGCCTTCCTGGAATTTCAATACATCAAGATGTTCTCTCTTATCTAATTGAATCTTTTAGGAAAGTATCAGGGGAATAGTACATTAGAAATCATTTTTTCTTTAAAAATGAAATAGATACTTGAGAGGAAATTTCTTTATATAATTCCAGGAATGTTTCTGATGATGCACTTAAAACACTTTGGTAAACCACAGAATTTAGCAAATCTCACCCAATCCTGCAGAATGATGATGGTGCCTTCCTTGGGCACCTTGAAGTCTGCTGTCTCCCAAGGATTCCCAATCATGTCCAGATGTCTCCTCACTGATGARTCTGCATCCCTCTAATTTTGTCATCTCACTGTCTCAAATTACCATCTCCTGGAGCATGGGTAGCTCTCATGTTCTGCTTTCTTGAAGAAAACTGACTGTTTTCTCCAATAGATGTCAATTTCCAATAACTTCTCATCTGGGGGTGGGGCATTGTTTCCCATTCAGTACTACCATGCTGTGATTTTGTCTTGTTTGAGATTGCATAGGTCTTTCACTGCTGAGTTCATGTGTCTGGAAACCATTCTTTCCTTGAAGTCATCCACAAACTTTGAGTCTTTCAGTTTTTTTATGGTAAACTCTGAGTCTTGAGGAGAGGGGATATAATTGATATAGATGTCCCTTTTAGGGCTAGCATCTTGCATGCTGACCAATTATAGGTCTTTATGTTAATCACCTCCTACCAGAAAAAGAAGTTTCTCTGATGAGGGTTGAGAGATGTACATGAATCCAAGGATGAGTCATTAGGGATCAGTTTAATAGTGTGTTCACTTACTAGAATAATAATAGTAGGTTCTCCCCTAGGGCCTAAGGGCTCTCTCTCCCCACTATGTTGTTGAACTATGATCTATTATATTAACAATCTTGCCTTCTATGTCATGTGTGCTTGTGCCAGTATTCACTTCATAGCAGATAGTTGTATCTAGTTTGCAGTGGCTTGGTCCATTTAGAAGCTTCATATCTCTATGCCTGGTTAGTAACAATAGCTTTAATCAGTCCAATTCTTGGTTGGCATTTTTCAGAACCAAAAAAACATTACTGTTTTTTACCTTCTGCCGCAATGAGCTTTTTTTTTAATCTTTTGCCTCCTATTAAGAATGTCAGTAACTGGTTTTAAATGATGTGATGTTTACATCTCTTCTATTAGTTCGTTGCACTGAGCAAATTCTACTTTCCATGAGACTAGTATCATTTTATGTCTCTGCTTTCTTTACATTTTAACATAGATTGCTTTCTGACTTAAGTTAGAAATCCCCATAGGCTTTGGAAAGCCCTTCTTTTCATTTCCACTGTGATTGAACATTTTGATTATCTCAAAGCCATATGGAAAAGAATTTCAAATCAGTTTCTCTGCTCACTTATATCAATTTAAGATTGACATATGGGACATCTGGGGGGCGGGGAATCCAGAAAAAGGGAAGTGAAATGTAAATAAAGAATATATCCAATAAAAAAAAAAAAGATTAGCCAACGAAATGGAAGGGATCCTACCAAAGCCAACATATGAAGAATCAGGTTTCTTTGATATATAAGCTCTATCCCCTGTTCTTTATGAAAATTGTTATAAAATTTATGTTTTATTTGTAAATCATATATATATATTTATAAAATATATATTTATAAAATATATATTTATAATCTCCATGAAGACTTCCCCCTTCCTCTCTCTCACTTTCAGTTCTCAGAAAGTTCAAAATATATATTGAGTTTTTATCTGTTTGATACATAGAAAATCTTGAAAATCTTTTTAACCTCTGTTCTGGGAAGTAAGTAAAATAGAAAGCAATAGTAAAGTTCAGGTCCGAAGTGGAGCATGCTGTTGGCTGTTCTGTTGATCTTGTATTAAAATTCAAAATATGTGCCTAAAGGAACATTTGTGAAAATGGAGGTTAAAACCTTAACTAAATTTGCTTATCTTGAACAAATTATATCCATTCATGTCTTAGCATTCTCAGTCTCTTGAAAAGATGAGGGTTTTTGTTGTTGTTTCGGTGTTTTTGGTTTTTGTTGTTGTTTTTTTGGTTGTCTTGTTTACTTTATTCAGCAAAAATTTGCTGAGAACTTTCAAAATACAATGTAGAAAGCTAGCCACTTTGAACAAATAAACACAAATAGCATATATATCCCAAATCTTTCAGGAAATTACTTTCATCTCAGAAAATAAAATATATGCACACAATCTTTAAAAACAGAATCTGATGAAGGTCATTAGGCAAGAAATGAATGACTAAATAAAATTGTACTGTTCTTATTCAGTGTTTGTTAGGATTGAATTCCTCCAGTGAACAAAGCAGTATATAAGTAGATCCTTGGAAAGTAGTTGTATTTTAGGAGCTAAATGCTATAGAACTTCCAAATATGTTAATCGGTAAGGATAGAACATTTAGGATGCAGCAACAAAGCTCACTGTGATAGAATTGTTAAATATGGTAGAATGTTTAAAACAAAAGTGCTCAGGCTTTTGATAGCTATGGTAAGGTATCCAGATTTCCTAGAGGAATTACCAGAAAACCTCTCAAAGGCTTTGCAGTTCCACATTAGGATGATAACTTCAGTAGTAGTTATAATTAATAAAATGTGGGCTTTTTGAACGAACAAGACAAAACTAATGAGTTATCTGTGAGACCAACAGCTGGACGTTAGGTTATTAATAAAGTCAAACCTATAGTCTCCTTTCACAGTGAAAACATAAGGAAGTGGTGGGAGTTGAGACAAAGGGAAGGGAAGTTCTTCCTTTGAACCTGAATGCCCAATTGACAGTGAAAG
Organism: Apodemus speciosus; assembly: GCA_002335545.1. Taxonomy (NCBI): domain Eukaryota; kingdom Metazoa; phylum Chordata; class Mammalia; order Rodentia; family Muridae; genus Apodemus; species Apodemus speciosus. Next base: position 169,045 of record BDUI01000356.1, on the reverse strand, counting down.
TCTCTCTGATACTCAAATAGTTAAAAACTGTTTACCTCCTGCCTTATAAAGAACAAAAAGAACAGAACTGAAAAATGCTGGGCCAGAAAGTCAAGACAGTGAGCTCTCAGGGCTCATGCAATTTGAAAGATTAGGAAGGAGCTGGTGAAATACAGAATCAGGAAAGTCAGCATGGGAGTTAGTTATTAAGTCTTGCTAAACTGAGGCAAGTCTAAAAGATACTTAAAACCCAAGGACTGAAGAAAGACGATTGGATTTAGTAAATGATAAAAATAACACTACAGGTCACAATTGAGTGAAAACAGATGCATAAGTAGGAGACACCAGCAGCCACTTGCTGTAAATTGACTTGAGGACTAGAAGAATAAAACAAAGAACTTAAAAGGGAGGAGTCAAGAAAATGCTTCATCTTAAATGGGACCAAGTAGACTGAAATCGGACATTACAGAAACAAAGCCCACTATTAAGTAGCTGAGTTTTGAAGATATGTGGTAGAGTTCCTCTTGGAGAAAGGATATGAACTTCTAACTGGTTGGCTGTCATAAATTTAAATAGAAGCAACTAAATCCCTCTAAGTTCGAATAATTTCTGTTTCCAAAAGCTRTTTAATCAAATCAATACATCTTGATTTTAATTTAAATATTAGYTTTCTCCTTTGTAATTGTAGACTTAAATGTCCTGAAAATGTAGAGTGCTTAGAAGGGCTAATATATTCTAACATTGCATTAGACACTGGTTTGTTTTCCTAGAGAAATGTTTGCCAATTCTGTGGGAAATCTTTGTAACTTCATGACATGGATTATCTCATGTCTAAGATCTGAGAACCACAGTGGTTCTGATTTCAGAGYGTTCCTGCTTACTCATTGGAATATTTCCTTAGGGTTTCACAGTCCTAACTCAAAAAATCTGTAAAATATCCCGAAATCAATCAAAATTATTTGGATTTCAGATCTCTGGGACTCACAGTTTTTGGACTGGGAATATTCAATTCTACCATCTTTATTTTCTCATAGAAATGAAATATTACTACAATGTATATGCTCATTGAATATTGTTTAATACCTTTTAAAAGTCTTTGTTTTGACATTAATATAATTACATTATTTTTCCCTCTTCCTTTCAACTTTCCATGGTCTTCCCTTGCTCTCTCTCAAATTCATGACCTCTTTTCTTTCACTGTTTGTGTGTGTGGGTGTGTGTGTATATGTCTGTGTGTGTGTTCCTAAATATATAAGTATAACCTATTCAGTCAGTATGTTACTTGTATGAATATGTTTTCAGAGGACCATATGATATAGGATGTCCTTTTGATATTGAATAACCTTTTCATGTGCACTTTCCTAGAAAACACGATTTCTCTTTAGTTACTTTTAATACTTTTTACAGAGTAGAAGCCTTATAAGATACCCATTTCTTCATTAACATATCTATTGGTATCACATTTGTTCATTTGTGTCCTGTATTAGACAGCTATATTAGCAGAATTTCATGAATGTAGTTTCTCTGCCATTTTAAGGGAACACTGTCTCATAGAAACTTCCTGTTCCTCTGGCTATTACACTAATGGTGCTGCCTCTAAGACAGTGATCCCTGGGCTTTAAGTGCAGGTGTTGCAGATGTATCAGTTGAAACTGAGGTTGACAATTCTCCATTTTGCTATCATTTGTGCATGTGGTTTTTTTTTTTTGTTTTGTTTTGTTTTATGTAATGGTATTTCTTTCTTGTAAAGAGAATTTTCCTCAATGAGGGATGAGAACTACCTTTATCTGTGAATATTAGGATAGATATTCAGAATGTTGTTGGGGATTTTTGTAGAATGAATGACTCTTGAAGGGAACATTGTCAGCCCAGGATTGATGCTCGTTCATTGCTATTTTAGACTTCATAAAATTATATTTGTAAATTCTGTGGATAAAGTACCTTTGCAGTCATTTGCAGCATTTAAAAGGATTTTGCTATATATCTCTCATTTCCATCATTGTAAAATGTCCTTCTTCATCTCATACATGCTTGTTTTATTTTTTATTTTATTTTTTATTTATTTTTTATTTTTTAACATGCTTGTTTTAATTGCTTCCTTTTAACYCATCCCTCTTTCCCCAGTATTTCCCCAGTAATGTGACTTCATCAGCCTGTCACCAAGTACATATGATTTTTTCTCTCATCTTAGTGCTTAAGATACTCTTCAGAAAGACATTTTCTAACTAAAATGGATTCTGCTTATCCTCAGAAGATGTATGCAACCAGCCCATACTCCGACCCTGTTGTGTCAATGGATCTGGATCCACAGCCAATCACAGATGAAGAGGAAGGCTTGATATGGGTCGTAGGTCCTGTCCTTGCGGTGGTGTTTATCATCTGTATTGTGATTGCTATTCTTCTTTATAAAAGGTAGGCCTGCTCTATATTTTAGTTGTGACTTTAAGGACTACCTTACTTAGTAGAATAAATTATTTTTCTGTGGTTGTATGGTAGACTTTATACATTTGAAGACAGCCCAGTAACTTATATTAGAAAACATGTTTTTGTCATGCCTAACACAAGCTGAGGTGACTGAGATAGTGGTAAGGTCTTTTACTGTAAACATCCACTCTCTCAGCTTCCATCTTCTGCAATGCTCTGTGATGACAGGTCTTCATGATAGCGAGATATTAGTACAACCTAAATAGCCCATTCTATATAAGCTTTAATTTGGTTTTTAGATGTTTAAATTTTTTTTAAATATAATGTGTACCTATAGTTATCTCTTGTGGTATAGCAAATACACCTGAATGGTTAAGGATTTTTTAGAAAGAAAAGAAAAAGAGCTAGAGAATRAATTCTTTCCCAATTTTTCTGAATATTATTCCAAATATTCAGTATTAAATTTACATTAGTGTTCAAGAAGAGGTGATCAAAAACTACTGACTTCCTATTGAAACAAATTGTGACCACAGTCCTCATAACATCTCGGTTTTAACCTGATTAGCATCTTGTCATTTCTACCCTTATTTCTTTGTATTTATGTTCATAGAATAGGCTTGTTTTTTTCCTYATCATCTCTGACCCTTCTCCAAAGAACTGTCTAAGGATCTATTCTATTCGTTCCAATATGGAGAGAACATTGAAATGATTAAAGACAAAGCAAAGCTCATAATCATGATTCATTAAGTCACCTACTCAATCTTGGGGTTAGGAAAAAGGAGATAAATATGCCTAGTTATCCATTCAGATCTCTGCCACCATGAAATTGCTCAAGCTTTAAAATAATAGAGAATCTGTGGCCAATGACTGAATCTGCTCTTAGTTGGTGGTTTGAGCCTTTTCATACCAATCCTTATCTTACCAATGTGCATTGCATGGAGCCTGTTATATTTTCTCAACTTTCTTCTGTATAAGATACAAAAGTAGGAGAAAGGTGATGCCCACCTTTCTAAGTCCGCCATGAATCCTATCTGAGCTAAGCCTGGGGCTGGTGCCATTTCTTGTATATCAGTTACAGGGAGTAACCTAAGAGACAGAATGGATTTTCCAGAAGATTCAGCATAGACTCTGGTGGTAGTGCAAACACCTTTAATTCCTGCACCTCGGAAGCAGAGGCAAGCTGACCTCTGTAGATTTATGGCCAGCCTGATCTACAATGCAAGTTCTAGGATAGCGAGCGAAACTGTCTTGAAAAAAAAGTACAAATTAGACTTCTCGTTGTGATACTCATTCAAATGGTCACATCCTATACTAGAATCTGGCCAGGAAAACAACAACAACAACAAAAACAAAAACAAAAACCTGTTCACTGGTTCATTTCTAGTCCAGGTCATGTGACATTTCTGATATTCAAAATGAGCAGAATGCATAAATCATTTTCAGGTCATGTTATATGTGAGGCAATTAGTAAGTAATCCTACTGTATGTGTAAGTTAATTATATAAATGTATAAAATTAAGAACTATAACCTTGATACGTTTTTAAAACTATAATTACATTTTCCTTGATTCATCTACATATGCTTGCAAAGAACCAGCTCATTTATAATTTTCCTTAATCCTGCAAGAGGAAGTATCTTATTTARGTTTCATGACTCTGTTAAACGATTTTCATGTGTGCACATGTGAGCATCGTCTAATGCGATTGTTGGAAAATGCATACATCCTCGAATGCTAAGTATATTTAGCTAGCCATCTGAAGGCCATGGAGCATTTCTGAAATAGAAATGCTTGCTTCAGCACTAAAAAATGTTCCTGCCTTGAAATTTAAGTAGACCCAACAACATTCTTCTTGATTATCATGAGGCAGTTCAAGAGGAAATCTGTCCTCAAAGAATGGTGTCTTTTATAGCTTAGATACTGAGTGAAGATAATTATATAATATGTACTTCACTCCCAATTTTAGGTGCCTTTCCCATTATATATAGATCATGCATGGCTAATGACTCAGAAATGAAAGTATTGTTGCTATTACTATAATTAAGAAAATATTAATATTTTATATCCCTATGCAAATAATGTTTAAAGACCTCAATGGCATAAGCCAGAACTGTGCCACACTGATTTGAAAATTACCTTTACCAGACACACCTACTCACAACTCTTTCACTTGTGAGAGTTAGTCACCATGGATGGCTTGCCATATTAATAACTTAATAATGATCAGCAACTTGAGGCTTTGAGACTGTCTTTAATAATTATAGTGATGTGGGAAAAGGACACTATTTTATGTTACTGTTAATTTGAATTTTTTATTCTCTTAATTCATATCTAGACTACAGTGACAAAACTATCACTGTAAGAGCTCTAAGCCATGTACTGACTCTAAAGAATATTAAACTACAATTGGTAGATTTACAGTGTTACAAATAGTTCTTACTAGGATTTCTTTGTTAAGATTTTCATAATTCATTCATGCAGTGACAACATATAAATTCAGAAATGAGATGCTAAAAAGGCCTAGGAAAACACTGGCATATAAATCAGGAACCCTGTGGCCAAGGTCAACTTCAGCTGTAGATGAAGGGCTAGAAAGTCTGGCCAATACCCCAAACTTCATTATTTACAAAGAAAATAATTGAACTAGACAAGTGAGCTCTTTCATAATACTATTCCATAATCTGAGAGCATAAAGGGGTAATAGGAATGGTTTTATATTATTTCTACTTTTTATGTATATGTGTGTGTCTAATTGTGATGTATAAACCTGCTACCCACAATCCATCCACCACAGACAATTAAAAGTCACCAGGCCACTCATTTCTTTCACATCCATCTGCTTTGCACAGTGGCATATATAAACTTAGTAATTAGTTCTAATTAGCCTAAAAATTATTTACATGAAAATAATATTTTAAAATAAAATGTTAACCTTATGSAAAAATACCTCAAGATGATAGTGTAATTTTATATATGTCATGGTGTAAGAAAGGACCTGCAGAATATGAAGCTGGAAAAAGCCAAGGCATACTATAACCCATAATGGCATCTTTGGACATGATAGCTTAGCCTCTGAAGTGAGGAAATTCYGTCCTTGTTCTTTGTTGCTTATGTGTGTAAATAATGAAGTAGATGAGACAAAACAACTAATTTTAGCTTTTCCAGCTGTTCCCAGAGACTCCCGTTTTAGCATCAACATACATTTCTAAATGACCATCAGTATATCATTACAGCCATTATAGCTCATAAGAAATCTAAGTCAATACCCAGCAGAGTCAAGGCTGCTTGTCTCTGCCTCCCGCCACACAGCAGCCTACCCTGCCTGGAGCACCATTATTCATTCCCGGCCACTCCTATCCTGAGTATCTCTGTTTAGGCTAAACTATGGCCCTCTTTCTATGGCCTTAAACTTCTAGTTACTGATGATAGAACTGTTGCCTTTCTATAATTACCCATTATCCTGACTCTTATTTCTCACTCTCTCCCAAGTACCCAAAACAGAGCTATATTGAATATATGACCTTATACCTGTTCAATAATATTACATTTATTTTCCTCCAGCTGTTTGTTTCATGACTTGCTATCCTTTTCACCTTGGCCCATGATATAAGTTTGCCTCATTTTCAGGCCTTCAAAAGTAGATATTTAAACAGATATGAATACACGTTCAGCTATATCAAGCTGCGCCATAGAGGTGTTCTGTTAGTTAACTATCCATCTTTTCATGTAAATGCCCAAGCAGACTTCTCTTCCACCCAGAGGAGATTACTTACATCTCAGTCTCTGATAAGCACACTGCTAACAAAGTAAGTGAGAAAGGTTGCATTTTAATTTGTTTGCTTCTTTGTTATTTTTAAATTCAGGATGTAAATCACTTTACATTTAAGAATAGAAAGAACTATACAAACTATGTGTGACATTGTCATCATTCACTGTGTGTGTTTATACAGATAAGTGTGAGGTTTTGGTTTTCTTTCTTTGACCAGTGGGTTGCCTTGTCTGTAGTACCCTTGTGTACAACACAAAACCCTTTATCTGTTGCCTCCAAATGAATATTGTTCAGATTACTTCTTTCTGGAAAACATTTGCATATTTAAATAGTGAACATATCACAACAGGTGGAAGCACCTATGAGTGCCCAGTGGATGTGTTTGCAGGAAGTAGCACCCTCATGAGGAAATGTCTGTCTTTTCAATGGCTAGTAATTAAGATGTTCATGTGAATTAGCTATACAGAAAAGTCATGCACATTGGATTTATAATCACAAGTATTATATTTTTCAAGACTTAAAATGTAATTCATCCATTATTATTAAAAAAGATTCATGATTGCCTTACTTTTCAAGAGGTGTTGGAAAAATTATTTCTGGTACTGTTTTTCATTGTGGTATAATGTTCCAATGTTCAAAGTTTTACTTAGATCAATGCAACTTACAGAATTTCATATCATTAAAGTAATGGCCTAGTTCTTAGCTGAAGACTTTATGGTTATGAAATTCTGTTGTATTTTCTTTAAGAACATTAGTTGTTTTTCWGAGTTCTTAAGAATTGAAAATCTTGGTCATCCTAGACTTGCTGTATTAATTAATCTTTGCAGCAATTTTTGATAAATAATAAATAAAAGTGCCATTGAAAACCATGGATTCTTTATTCAGTGATAATCTCACAGCCTCCATTTACTAATTATTAGAGGCTTGTAAACATTTTCATGCACTATTGTTTAATAATATGCCTGAATTATGTGTCTCTGCTTGTGAGCACTACTTTTGAAAACTTGGTTGTCATGGTTACTCTTGTTACCATTGGCCAACTAACATTAAGCTTTTCTTTTTTTTTTCCTTTTTTTAATTTTTTATTTATTTTATTTATTTATTTTGTGCTGCATTAAATGGAGCAGTAAACCTGACAGGTGAGGAATAGAGACTAAACCCTTTCCGTGCTCTGTAGGGAAAAACTAAAATACAGGTAGACTTGAGTTGATGGTCCCACCTAGCAAGTGGAAGCTGGACAGAGCCTACATACAGGTGATAATTTGGATATGAAAATGATGGTGAGGGATATACTTTGTCTTTATGAGAAGAAAACAATATGTTTTATTAAAACTAAATTTAGAAACCAGTAAAGCAAGTCTCTGAGTTTCGTGTTCAGGGGTAAATGAGTATTTGTGTGTATTAATGTGTCTGCAGGTTGGAAATGTGAGTTGTCCTGTAGACCTTTTGTTTTGTTTGTTTGTTTGTACCCTTTAGTGAACACTCTTACCACATCCAATATTATCCCCATGTCACCCAGCCCTGATTAGCAATAACAGTCATAACAATAGCTATAAATATACTTGACGATGAATTCAGACTGCCTTCTAGTTTTTGACTCATATACATATACACATATGCAAACATACATGTATCTGTTGATGTAAATACTTCATTAAAATTCAACTTAAAGAAGTATCTCAGAGGTTATCTGCTCTCCTGCCCACAGTACCCTCAGTGGCCTTTGGTGCATATCAACACTGSAATCATTATTCCCCAAGGATTTTCCAGAAATATAAATGTTTATTTATCATCCGAGATGACTAAATCTAAAGGTCCCAGCTTTAACACAGCATCCTATGTTTTACAGAGCCCGCCCAGCTGGTGTGTGTACATACTTAACTTTGAGAATCACCGCATTGCTTTCTCTAAGAACACCCTATGCTGGCCATGAAGCCAGAATGAAAGTTCATAGCAGAACTGTTAAAAACTCTAGGAGAAGGTCTTCTTTTGTCGACACCATGAGTAGCCATTAATACAACAGAAAAATTCGAAGAGTTTTGTGTCAGCCCAAACACACAGCACTTTGAAGCTATGTCTTGTTCTCTGGTTCCATTGTAACTCTGCAGGCACTTTACAATTCATACTTCCTTCTTGTTGTACTCATGTCAGAGAGTCTAACCAAAACGTAAGACATAATCTTCATTTTCTTCCGTGAAAGGATTGAGAAATCSGTCTGTACTAATACTCATTCAGATAGATTGCAGAACATAATTAGGGAMATCAAAACAGCAAAGTCTGAATTACTTTCTTTAAGAATTAAGAATAGAGCTTTTATAGAAGGAGTTGAATTCAAAACATGTTTCTATACTATGAATGGTACCTTCGAAGCAAATTCACTTTGCTCTCACATCCTTCTTCAATGGGAGCCATGTAAACAGGAATGTCATGTGATCTTTGGTTTTCCCTTAATTATATACCTTATCTGTTTGGCATGTACTTGTCACTTTAAAAAGTAAACTCGAAGCAGAATTTGATAACTTTAATAGGAAAACAGTAGTATGCAAAATTTAAATGTTTCTGGTCACTGTTCTACGTAGTTCTCTAATTGAAAATTAAATGATTGAACTTTGGAAAATTGTCCACAAAATCCTCTGGCTCACATTCATGCTAGGCTGGATGTAGACTATTCCATTTTCTTTGTAATTTATGATAGTAAATTGAAAAAACAAATGAACTACTTAGTATGGTTATGGATCATAATGAATACTGTTTCTTCTAACTCTTTCTTAGACATACTTTGTGTGTTTGAAAATCTCCAATTTTAGTAAATAAGTATCTACCAGTAGAATGGTTATAGGCAGACATAATCATGCCTTTGGTTTTCATCAAAACAAAGCTAAAACAGTCTTTGATCTTGGGGGTCATCTCATTTGAGCAGTCATAGTAAAAAGAAATTAGCTATTAGATGTCCCGAAGCCCATTTCTATCCACCATCAACCACAATTACATGGAATGTATGACTTGTAAGTAATTTTAATCCCTTACTATGATCTTTTAAGGCTTCTATTCTAACAATGGGTGTAATTTCCACCTTTCCTACTGAAAAAGAAAACATGCTGAATTTCCTTAGAGAATGTTCCCTCAGCATAGCCAGTGTCACTCAGCCTGGCCCCTGGGAGAAAGATAAGGAGGCTGTTCGATAAGTCTCTCAAGAGTAATGCATTTCCCTTGCCTAGATATTTCTAATTCTGTTTTCCAAACCCTTGAATAAATAGCAGCAGAGTTATTTTGGAACAGATGAAAGGTATAGGTTTTCATCATTAGGTCTGGTGCATCAATAAAGAAGTATACAGGTGCCTACTTCCCACAAAGGCCCGAGTCTGGGAAAAGTCCTGATATATGACATGAAAAGACAAGTTGTGGATTTCCTCTGGGATCAACTGGTTAGCTGAACTCCTTGTCATTTATTAAACCATGACAATGTAGCATCTTCAATAATAAAATGACCATCTCAATATTATGAGACTGATACCCATTGCATGACTGCAGTGGCATTAGCTGCCCTGAAATTTATCATCCAGTCCTTCGTTTTGTATGGTTTCTAAGCCCCTGTCTTCTTTTTCATTGCTCTCACCACTCTTCCACTTCCCCTTTTCATTTTCTTTTCTATTCCATGTAACTGGAGGTAGCAGTACTTTGGGCATAATGCAGAATCACCATACTCCTCAGACTGACAGCAATGCTTAGCTTGGCAATACTTTCTATACTATGGCTGCCCATAACACATTTAGTTAGGAGAATGAAGTCCTGAGATAGGTTAATCCAAGATACTTAGAGAGCAAGTTGCTTAATAGGACTCATCAAAGAAAATGCATCGCATCAAGGATATTTCACTAATGCATTCAATTTCAGTTAATCGAGTACACATCATTGTGTCAGCATGCCTTTGATCCTCTGTTTATTTCTATTTTGTAAAGATAAGTAAAAAAAATAAAAGATAGATTTTCTGGATAACCTAGATATGGCAAGAGCAATGCTTGCTAGTCATGAATTCCACAGTCATATGAAAAAAAATACAGGAATACCTAAACACATTGAACCACACCTTTTCCAACATAAGAATGATTTGCTTTGAGCAAGGATGAGATCCTATAACTTCTACTATTGCTTGGAGACTGCTGGTGTCAATATTTAGAAAAAGGCAATCTGAGAAACGCTTCCATTTGCTACATGGAGTTCTCATCTAACTCTCTAAAAGAAATGATTTGGGTTTGGAAGAAAATGAATAAATGAATATTATGGAAAAATCCCATCATTTCTTACTAGAAACATTGTTTAAATTCCATTGTTGCAGCTTATGAAAGTATATCTAAGTAGGTCACCATTGAAAGAGGGAAAAGGTGAATTATGTGAATCACATTTGTAGAAAAACTTGTGGTGTCTTGAATAATCATCATAGAGTTGGCAATTCTATCAAACCAAATTAATTTTTCCTGTCTGTGATTGATTGCCATTAACAAAATAATGAAGATTGTTACATAATACCACTGAACACAGCCATTTTTGTCATTTTTCTTTACAGTGTGAGAAAGGAAGGAGACATTTGTCTTTGTGATCCTGACTTTCCTCCCTTGCATTTAAGATAACAAAATTTAGGCATGCATTCACTTCTATTCACTTACTCTACTAGMTCTGTCTTTTGTAGTCACCAGTTACATATTTAAAAATGAGAGAGAAAGAGGAAGTAGAAAGGTAGATTGAGTTGTTTACTTTGAGGTCAGGCAGTTTTCCTATGGTAAAATGCTACTTTTGTCTTCTAGAGGCATAGAATTGTATTTGCCACAAATACCAATAGTAGACACAGAGAATTTCTGAGCAAATCTAATAACACCTTAACAGTGCCTCTTGCAAACACAAAGACAGATGGCCTGAATTAATTATTTAGTCCCCCAAACTGAAGAGATCATCCACATTGACAGAACYTGTGAGAGTGAGGAGCCCCTAGAAGCTAACAGAAGAGCACCTGAGCAAGATCACAAGGCTCTTTAACCATAAAGCTGTCCAAGAACATTGAAACCAGTGCTGAGGAAAGAATACTGTAAGGAATCGTTGATCGGTTAATTCTTCATTTGTTTTGCTTGTCTCAGGTCTTAAATCTTGATTTTCCCCCTATAGGAAGAGGGCAGAGTCGGAGTCCAGAAAGAGCAGCTTACCAAACAGTAAGGAGGTCCCTTCACACCACCCAACAGACCCAGTAGAACTGAGGCGCCTTAACTTTCAAACACCAGGTAAGTGGCCATTTCATCTGTCATAATGTCATAGTCCAGTTGGCATTGTCCTGAGAAATGGTATATCACTTAATTTTGAGCCATTTTGYCCATCCTGATTGTTTGCCTTAATATTGTTGACATTCATTTATATGTACAATAGAGAAGAATTTAAGTGGTTTCAGAAATCTGAAGTGGGATCAGAAAGAGAAAGATGCATAATTTGTTCTAGTTTTTAGAAAAGTATCTATAATTTTAATGGGAGTGACACACAGTCTGGCTTTTCATCTTATAAAGTAAACACATGAGTAAATAGATGAATGTGGAACTTGTTATCATTGGGATACTTATTTCATACTTTCCTATCTATATTTGTGGTACCATAAGAAGAATGGAGAAAGAAGATGGAAAGAAAAAAGACAGTGGAGATAAATAGAGAGGAGAAAGAAAAGGATGGATGGAAGGAATGAACAATTTCATGTCTTTTAAATTTTTGATTATACTAAATTTTACTGACCAGTGTAGGCTTCATGCTGTAGATACATTTGAGTAAACTGAGATATAAAATATACTTTTTCATAGAATAAAGAACATAAAGTGCTTCAACAGAGGAAAAGCAAAACACTATTCTGATGATGTATACTTACATAATATTACTTCAAGACTAGTTCTATTCTGCTTTCTTCTGACAAAACTGTTCATGTCAAGCAGATATCAAATATCAAATGGTAGAGAGAACTAAAAACATCACACTGAGCAGTCCTGCCGTAGTACCTTCCCATTGTGAGCAAAACCTTCATCTAAACAGTCTTTGGGATTAAAATTTGGTTGTAGTAATATACCCCACACTGATGGCAGAGTTCTTTTGCTTCTAATTAATGTCTGAATGCTCTAACTCCCAGTGTGCTGCACTGTAGGTATTAAGCTGTACATTTTCAATGAATTGCTTTGAACCGTGAGAATGGATGGCTTATTGTGTTTAACATATTTTTTGCATATAAATGAACACAGTAACTACTAAGTCTTCAAATGAAAGAGCTTTTCCACATTTCAAGGTGGCTATACAATCATCACAAATGTTGAGTAGTTTAAATTTTTGAGTTAAATGAGGATAGGGTATTTTAAATTTGCCTCTTTGAAGGCAAGCATATGCTTTCRTAACCATAAATGGCAGAGCAAATGTTTGTAAAATCAGAACCCTTCTGCACACACTTTTTTACATGACTGATAAGGTAAACTGTGAACTCATCCAGGATGGGTGAGCAGATCTGAGTTATCCTCCTGGGCCACTGTAACCCACTGTGTGCTGCACCATGTTGAGTCTCTTGCATGAGGCTCTTTTAAAGGCAATTTGATAAAATAAATAGGTATAGCAACTTTTGCTTTGCTTCATTTTAAAATGGAAGTATACAGACTACTTCAGAATAAATTCATCATCATTGTGATGGACTCAGCAATTTATGTACTTTCTCTGTCACCTCACTGAATCCACAGAGGACCCCAAACACCACAGCATTGTAGGGAAATTTTTTCTTAGATCACATAAGGAAATCCATGGAGGAAAGAGAGTCCTCTCTGATGCTGCTTTACATGGCTTCTGTGTGAAATGTGATCTGTACTGAAAGCAAACTTGGACTTCTAGGAGATACAGACTTACAGTATATCATTGCATAAATGGGCAAATAGGCATCAACAAGAGCAGCTCATGTGAGTGTCACCTCTCTCTTCCTGTAGCCTGACAGAAGTCCCTCAGAAAACATAGCATGAGAGGTAGCCATTTGTCAAGGACGATCAACAGGTACAGGTGATGATAAGCAAGAAAACAGCTAAGCCTCTCCCAGAAGACCCAATTTTCAAGTGTCTTTCACTCCTGTAGATGCTTCRTACAAATGTGGCAAACCCAAAAGTTATCTTAATGTACTTTCTTAATGCATGTGGGACTATCAGATCCACTTATGGAGAAAGTACTGAATGCAAATTGTCATGGGTTCCAGTGAAGTATCATTGCTGTATTACTTAAGAATTTACTGAATTAAAAACAGAGACTTAAATGCCTATGATAAGGTATCATTTAACTGGAGTTACCCTTATTGCTGAACAGAGACTGGTATAAAGTRGAGAAATGTGATAAAGAGGAAGAAACAAAATGTATTAAAGGAAGGTAACAGAACAGAAGAGATGGTCCTGCCCCATCCAACACACATCTCAAGCAGRAAGCCTTGTCTTGTGCTTTTGCTTGAAGGACAGATTTAGTTAAGCTTGATTTGTTTCTTAAAGAAACTCATTTCCTCCAACGCTGTATAGGGCTTATCTTCTAAACAATTAGCCATTTACGAATGAAAGTAACTGAACTGTTAATGTTTAATATTTAGTGACATGGACATTTGCTTCAGTCAGTGTGAACTTCCACCAGTGACTGCCTTAGTAACATGCCAAAATCTAAAAGGAAAAGATGGAGCTATTAACCATCTACGCTTTTTTTCCTCTCCTCTTATTGAAAAAGCAATAATTTTCTCAAGTGATAACTTAAAGTGACCCTTGGCTAGATATTTTTGCTGCTGTGATTCTACTTATTTTTTGCTTTATACTTTCTGTAATTCATTATGTGAAATATGTTTTATCTGGTTTGTACCTATTAATCTGTAATTACTTATTCCAAAATAACATTAACATTTGAGGATATTTATTAATGACACACATAAGTGAGAAATTAACAACCCATGTCTTCACTCCTAAAAATATGACATTCAGTGAAATAAGAAAACTATGATTTATATACCAAGGTCCAACCACAGAACATCCCCAAGAGAACAGGTGATGCCACATGTGACAGGCTGTTAGGAATGATGAAGTAGCAAGCAAACACAACCGTGTGACACTCCATCAGCTGTGCAAAATAGAGGAAAGTTAATTGTTAAGCCCTCTGATGTTATTTTAATTTTTTTTTAAAAAAAGTTTTTTGTGGATGAAAGGTAAWTTAGATTTTAAGTTATTTATTCTCATTAGAAAGTCTACAGTTAAAAAGTCAGATTTTTGATTTCATCTTGGCAGATGTTTCAGTTGTCACATGACATCATTCTGATAGTATAGCAGTACCACCGACAAATTTTGATCATAAAGAAATCGGAATTCTGTCCACTGATGTTCAGCTACACAGAATTTTGTGTACTTGTAAAAATTTTGAACAGATATTTAGTCCCAATGCGAAAGTTGTACTCAAGCATCTTAGAAAGCCAGGATGGTCCTGACTGGGAACTGAATGCAGGCTCTCATGTTTGTCATATCATCCAGGGCTGTGTATTTATGTCTTAAAATTCAAAGAGCAATATATAGACACAGTGTWTCTGGGAGAACCTAGGCTACTTAATCACTTAAGATTATTAGAGATCACATCAGTGGGTCCTCAGTTATTGGTGTGCTGGGCTCGACAGCCTTAAGTGGGATGAGCACTTAGATGACATCGTTCTAACACCAGTAGTAACTGTATAGCATTAAAATGAAACCCGAATAGAGGTACGGCAGTCTCCTCCCCTCAGCAGAATAAGCTGGGCAGGATGAGTTAAAGAGAAAATACCTGACAGTAGATCTATGTATTACAAATATTAACCCCTTGGTAATTTTTACAAATCTTTAAGTTCTGTGGAAAAGGGGCATAGATTCAAGTATAAAAGAAGTTTTTAAAAATAACCTTCGGACTACTTACACAGGTAAAGGCTTGTTCATGCTAGCCAGACAACCCGAGTTCCACCCATAGGAAGGAGTCTACACATGTACACATACACCCACTAGATTAGTTAATGAACCTGGAAACTTTTGCTAAGCCTTGCATACYGTTTCCTAGAAGAAAGCTGTGTGAGTTAGGGATGGTTGGCAGGTGGGCTGTGATTTAGGTAAAACTGAACTGTGTCTATTAGCCTGCACTGCAAAGAAATATTGCTCTTCCCCTCCATTGTCAATTCTGTAGCCAGTGTTCCTTGCTAGATTTACAAAAKCAATACATATTTCTAAGGGAGGGAATTTCCGAAAATTTAAAATCATGTCTAAACTACTATTGGCTGTTACTAAATTTTTTTATATCTCCAAACATTT
>BDUI01000356.1:107398-119127 GCA_002335545.1 Apodemus speciosus | reverse complement strand
CAAGTAATTAATTGATGTCCTTGTCATCAGGAGAATAAAATTTTCAGCCTAATTGTTGGTAATGGTGGATGTTATTGTGCAAGTGGGGCATTGATTTCCTTGTTTCTTTCTTTTCTCTTCTTGCAGTATTGATCCTTGTCACAGCTCAGAAATTCTGCGATAATCTTATAAATGAATAAATAAATAAATAAATAAATAAATAAATAAATAAATAAACAAACAAACCTAGGAGTTTTATTGCAGGGGCACATAGATTCCAATGTGGAGTTCTTGTGGTTGAAGATTCCTGGGATCTTTTAGTCTAGTCTGTTTCTGTCATTTTGCTGGAGAGATGCCTTTACAGCTCCTTTTAGTGATGATGCTGAGGTAACTCGGGCACTTTCATATTTTCTATCATGAGACAGATATTTTCTGAGTCGGCATCTCTAGATAAAGGAAAACATTTCTGAGGAAAATACAAGGTATTATAGTAGATCTTAAAATCATGCTAACTTGTCTTGCCTTTTTTTATGAGAATCCAGATTGGAAACTCAATTAGAAATTTGGTGTTTCTTCCAAAAATTCTGATCTAAAATGTGATTTTTAAATTCTAAAATCTTTTAAAAATACATTTGTACCACATGAGTACAAACGTCCAGAGAGGTCAGAAGAAGGTACTAAATACCTCACAGTAGGTGGTTATGAGCCACATTGTAGGTGCTAGAACTAAAACTAGATCCTCTACTACAACAAGTACTCTTAACTACTGACATAGCTCTCTAGCACCAAAGTGCATAATTTTTATTAGTAGAGAGAACATGATTCAAGGCAGTTGTAAGCAAATAGTGAATTTGTGTGATATGTTTTCTATATTCCTTGGTGTTTTTTTTTTTTTTGAGACAGCGTATCACTGTGTACCCCAAGGTGCCCTTGAACCAATCGCTCTGCCAGCTAACTATTGGATATGAACACTTTCTCTTGCTCAATCCAAAACCTCTTTAGCTTTCACAGGCCAGCAACCTCAGTACCATTCTCCCTCCTCTTTAATCATTAAAATATTTGGATGAAGAGAACACTCTGTTTTCCTAAGACTTCCTCTGCCCTTGCTATCATTTGCTCTTGAAGGAGTTACAATCCAGCCTTTTTGTGTTTGGTCCCTAATAATTGCCCCAGCAACTACCTTCAATGCCACAGAGCAAGGATTCGAATTGTTGTCAGAAACTATTAAATAAAGCTGTTCATTTTATTTTCATATATCCCACACAACAAGAAAGACCAATTTGAAAATTATTAGGTATTTTGTAAATAATCATCAGAGCGTKACTGCCTGCTTGGTTMGAGGTCTTTGTGCTTTGTAAGCTCAACGCTCAGCTGGGCTCCTGTAGCCACCATTGACTGGCTTCTTCATATGTGTCAGGGACTTTGCTAGACTCTGGAGCAGAAGATAAATAATGCACACAATTCTGCCCCTGAATTCGGCATCTAATGGCATATTCATATTTTTGTTTTCCTTTTCATTTTTTAGTCAAACTTTAGCACTACAACAATAACTAGATTTTGCTAGGTTTCAAATACAATGTAGCTGTGAGTTTTACTTTGATGTAATTAGACTTGGACTTTGTTTATTATATTTCTTATATTCACTGTTGTGGGGTGATGGGTTTTTCCCTGACATTCATGAAGCTCAGAGGTTCAGTGCAGTTAGAGTGGGAACAAAAGTCTCACAGCTGTAATTCAATGTCTGTATTTGCTAATTCCACAGACAGAAAAATATGTTCTTCAGACTTCTACGCGTTTGGAGCGGTCTCAGAGAAATTCATTTTCTCCCCTCGTGTTCTGTTACTTGAGTGTATGTAAAATGAGATTAGGGACGAGCATTTGTTCTTTATTGTGTTTCCCTGGCAGAATTGCTTATGTTTCTGTAGGCTGCGGGAGCGGTTAAGAGCCACGGCATTGTATGCTACAATTTCAACCGAATTTCCCCAGCTGGATGAAATAGAGGGCTGCAGAGAGAAATGTAGAAACTTACAGTATCATACAGATGCTTTTATGTTCTACCCACTCTCGCAATCATTGAGTAAGGTTCTCTGCTTGTTTTTAATATCTATCTTGGAATAGGGGAATCTTTCAGAACATACCATCTTTATTCATTTCTTTGCCCATATTGCTATTTATAAGAAAGGTTAGCTCCCTTGAATTTTGTCTGCTATCCTGCTGTATTTTCAAAATGCAACTTTGACTTAGACTTAGCTATATTCAGTACAGTAAAATCAGACTGTACCTCTCTAAATATGTTTAAGAACATATGTTTGAAATAAAGTGAGATTTTTTTCAGAATAAAATTGCCATTTGCTTTTAGTTATTCACATGATCATTGGAATTTTTATTTTGTAAAAGGAATTCATTTTGCAATGGCATTAAAAATGATTAAACAGACATATATAAATTTTCTAGGAAGTTCATGACTGTTCAGCTATGTCCACCATTGGATCAGAAAAGAAATGTTCTTAATCATTTAGCTTTTCTTGGCCTTGTTCAGTTTGTACAAATTTAAGAGACAAGTTTAGCCAATGAATGACTTTCCACTCTATTCATCATTGATGCTGAGAAATGATAGCTGACAGAATCGATGGGCAGATGTTCTGAAGCCTCTCCTAGTCCTTTGCCGCCGGGCTCACAGGTTCCACCTACAGTTTATGATTTTTAATGAATGAAARTCATATACATTTATAAGTATTTTATGTTTCACTGCCCTGAGGTAGGTATTTCACAGATGGCAGAGATATATGGTAGGCTGTATTTCTATGTAGGACTTTACTGTAGAAGTGAAGGAATACCGACTTACCAAGTGAAAAGATAAATTTTGTAGCGAAGCATGCCAGTAGTCAGGAGCCAAGCTTACAGAATGCTCATCATTTTGAAGTCAACAAGAACTACAATGTGACACAAACACACAACACACACACACACACACACGCACTCACACACACATGCACACACACATGCACACACAGAGAGATAGACCGAGACAGGCAGAGACAGAGAGGGAGACAGAGACAGAGATATACAGAGACAGACAGACAGAGAGAAAAAGAGAGAGAATAAGTTATAATAAATTTAAATCACGTTAAGCAAAGAAAAACTAGGCTAAATTTAGATACTTGTCACTGGATGTACTGTAATATTGGATGTTCGATACATAAGTCAATGCTCGAGAATCTTTTCAACTGAGGAGTGGACTGAGAATGTAGGGTTTGTGAAAACCCTTCAAGAAGTGACAAATTTACAAAAAACCAGAAATGATAGAAAATTCCGTCTAGGCAAGGAGGGCTCCAGTGTGAAGTCAGAACTGAGAGCCCCTGACGGCGACAGTGAAAAACAACCCTGTGTTGACATCCAGGCATATTCATCACACCTGATTATAACTCTCACACTTGATAGTGAGTGGGATGCACCATGAAGGGCACAGCATGGCGCTCCCTGACTTTAAAGGATTTTAACTGAGTGCAAGTGGTGTGATCCAATCAAACAAGGATGAGTGAAAATACATCTCCTGAAGAACTTGGCAAACCATTTCAGAGACACCCTTCTCCATGGTCACATTCTTTTATCCGTGTTTAAATTTCGGGTGCTGTTTCTATATCATCTTTGCACACATAAATGTAACAGTTGTGGGGATTTTACACATGTATTTGTTTGATTAATGTACACTGAATTCCCTTGGTGGAGTACTATTTCACTGAAAAACATACACATTGAAAATAATAGAGATCTCTCCCACAGTAGTGTACAGAACACCTATATAGGTGGACCATGATGCAGGATGAGAACTGCCATAATTTTTCCGTATTCAGATTTATTAAAGTGGTTATATGAAGCAATCCAGTTCTTTGTTAATGACAGATTTATTGAACACACGCTTTCAGAAGGCTTGTACCAGAAATCCTATTAAAGTGCTATCYATTAAACCATTAAACTGGTCATTAAAGCTGTTAGTGCAGACTGTTACTCGTGAGTTATTGGTCTCAGCATTCTCAGTGGTTTCTGCCAATACCACTCCATCCTATGCTCTATTATGTCTGTTCTACAAGCTTCTGTCCTTTGCTCAGAACTTGTGGTGTGTATGAGAGGCAAAGAACAGGAGGGATGCTCTGTTGTGTGGGAAGAAATGAGAGAATAAGACCATGTGTCTTTTTGTTCCTAATTACACAGAGTAAAGATTGTACTTAAAATCTCATGCTATTTTTCATTTGATTTAACTGAAAAAAAAAAACTTTACTGAAAATCTCATCATGTGGAAAGCTGTACTTTTGTTTTTCATTACCATAGAATTTTTGGAGAGTGAAATGATGTGGTATGGGTATATCATTAGAGCAAAACTGGAAAGAGACATGTGGAGTTAATCTATTTTCCTTACTGTCCACAGTTTCGAAATATGAAATTAAGATTCCTGATAGCAAATCTATAATTTATATATCTGTTGGAAGGCCATGGTTAAGCGCTACACTTCAAAGGCAAAAACTCTCAGAGTGACTCATGGAAACGGGCATCATGGTCCAAGTCTGCATTTCATTATCAGCAATCGGAAGCAATATCTGTTTCATTGTTTTATGAATTAAGAAAGATTCAGGTATAATGATGAAAGAAGATAGACTCACCAGTCCTCATCGTAAAACTAACAATTTAATCTCCTTGTGTGAGTTTGGAAGGGTTGAGCTAGTCCTGTACTGGCTTTTCAGTACTCCTTGATAGTCAATCCATACAGTATGTTTCCTCCATAGACCATCAAGTCCAGGTGACAAGCCTACAATAGATTGTGCAAAATTCCATCTCAAGGACTGAGCTCTACAAGTCTGTTTCTTCTCTCTCTAATGCAACCAAGGAAATCAAATGTGTGGTTTAGGAAAGCATCCTAAAACTCACTTTTCTTCTCATTTTAGAAAGCAGTGGGATGCTTCCAAATTAGAAACTAAAGAACACAAGTGTGTAGCAAAGGGGAAATGTTTAAAATAGTATGAATGCCCTGACCCCAGTGATGCATTATTATCATTGGTAAACAGTACTCAGATGAAGTGTATATGTGTCCATATATTTGTGCACTCTATGTGTATGTATGTATGCTTTTTAACAAAAATACTGTTTTGCTATCATTTGAATCTGTAGTATCTGTCTGCACCAGTAGATAAGTAGCAGGGTTTTGTTTTTTTGTTTTTTCTTTTTTGTTTGTTTTTTGTTTTTTTGTTTTTTGGCTTTATATTTGTCATACTGGTTTACCAGTCTCGTATTATATTAAGGTTATTCAGGATTTCCTTTCAAAAATAGAAATTATTCTGTGGTAACTCTACAGTTGTACAGAGCAGAGACCTGTTTTTCACCTTCGAAATTGTAGTTAGAATAGAGTATGGTGGTGTACCTAAAGAACAGCCTTTGGAAATTGATGTGTGTGCCTGGCTCAGTGTTTGAAAAAGTTATATGGTAGGAAAAATATTAGTTAGATAGGGGGATAAGCCAGACCTTCAGACTAGGAAACAGCATTGGTGAGATCATATTCCACTATAATTTGACTCTTCATTTTTTAAACATGAGAATTGAATTCTGGGAATGTCACATATCACAGTTGAATGATTCCAATAGCTACCCACATGTACATAGTCATCTTCCTCCTGACTCAATCTCGTATGTGCTTACGATTTCCATCTTTCTTATCAACTCCTTAGTATTTGTTTAGACATGGTGATGCATGCAGTTTTTAAGAGGTATGCGAATATATGTTCTCACAAGTGCATCATATTTGAAAACATGTATTTGAATTGTTTGAACAGTGAATCAATAGAACAAATCTGTGCTGCCGTTTTTATTGCATAAGAAAAAGATATTAAGACATAACTATACTTATTCTTTCCATTAAGATTATAAATACTAGAAAACATTATATTAGGCACAAAAGAATAGAAGGCTGAATGAATTATCAAGGTATAAGATCAGGAAATTATCCCTAGTCATTATTCCACGGGTGGATTTATGTCCAGCTTTGTTTACCATCAGGTTCCCTCCACCTCTGCCCTTCCCCAACAGAATAAAATACACAGCTGGCAGGATGACTCAGTGGATAAAGGTTCTGGCTTCCAAGGCTGACAACCTGAGTTCAATCTCCAGGACCCACACAGTAGTTGTCCTTAGCATGCTTCATAGCATATGCACACACAAACACACATACACATGCACATATACACAAAATAAATAAGTGTAAAAATTTAGGAAGGAGAAGTAGTAATGGAAGTACACTAAAATTCTGACTTTAGAAAACAAGGTGTTAAGAAGTACATGGTCAGTGTCTTTTGCCTTACACTCTTTTTTTTTTAAACAGCTTTTCAGTTTAGAAAGACACTGGGCTAAAATTCTCAGTTGTTAGGCTGTGTAAGCTCTCTTAGTTTGCTTATCTCATGTAAGAAGAAAGAAAGAGCACCTGAGACTTTAAAATGTGAACATTTTCTAAAATACCCACACACCATGGAAATGAGGAGCAGTGACCACCCTGTGGGATTCTTTAATTCGAAGCCTGTAGTTCTATGTCTTCTTACTTTGCCTGCAAAAGGTAACCAGGTTAGCAGCCAGGAGTAGTCAGTGTGTGAGCTCTTCCCAAAGGTAAGTGCTGGGAGCTCCCATCTCTACCTGATAGTTACAGGAAACACATTTGGGGAAAAGAGTGAGTGAGGTAAGGAATTCTTTAAGCAGTGCCTTGTAATTTTCTGAATCCTACCATGGACAAGGAGAAAGCATTGAATTTTTGTTTTCTGATCCAGAAAACAAGGTTTTGATTAAACGTTAACAAAAGTCTTATTTCTCAGTTTGGAAGTTTAGCCGTTTTTATGAGAAAGGATAAATGATTTAACACAAAGCAAGACAGAATGGAAAAAAAAAAAAACCTTCCTAATAAATGGCAAGCGAGAACAGTACTGAAAGGCTAACGCACATTTTAACTCCAGGATGCAAAGTAAAATAAACTGATGTTTAAAATCCCATTAGCACGTTCTACATTTTACGAAGAATTAATACTGTTGATTAGAGTCCACTAATGCCTTTTACAAACCTCATTATGGTTCGTATGTGCTTGTTTCCCTTAAAGTGCTGGACGTTCCTTGCTTTAATGATATGAGTCACAGTAAKCATGAAATCAAGACATCCATTCATCATCGCTCTTCCCTTTTACAGTCTACTGAGGTCCTGTTTTTTTTTTTTTCTTTTTTTTTATGAATGGGCAGGTCTCCATTATCAAGTAGAAACAGAAAAGTAAGCAACGCATGTAGGGACTTGTGCTCTGTTTTGTTATCTCTCCGGAAAAGTAGATGAGTTCCAAAATGACAGAGTTGGACATGTTGTTACATAATAAATAGAGGGACAGAAATGGATTGCCTTGCAGCAATAACAAAGCAACTCCCTACCTTYTATAATTCCAAGTGAAAGTAGAAATGATCGCCTTGAAGGGAAAACAAATACTGCTAGCTTGCTAAGAGTGGGTAGACAAAGGCTGTTCTGACCCCACTTGGTGAATGCATGTGGGAGAGAGAAGATGTGCTAATTTCAGTTAAGACTTTAAACAYATGCTTTGCCCTTCATCCTTAAGGGTTGGTACAGAATCCTCACTATTAGCCAACAATGCATAGCCTATTTATCCAGGTACCTTCAGGAAAGGGAAGTTACCTATATGAATTAGTTTAATGATGCATATGGGTTATATTTAACAGATAATTATTTTTCTSTAATCAGAACACTGTCAATCCACAGTGTTTCTGAGAATGCATGCCCTATTTTAATTAATAAATATTTTAGTCCTTAAGTTGTTTGCTGATCAGGTGGCTTCTTTTTATAAATTTTTATGTTCACCTCTTATCAATTCAGTCTACTCTATCTCTTTACTCAGGAAAGATTAAGTAATTTCTAACAGAATTTTTATGCCTGAAAGCTGTGTGCAAGTCATTTAAGTTTTTCTCGTTGCCATATGGCATGAAAGATACCGGTGTATAAACTGTGTTTGTGAAATTCTTCTCCTTTAGCCCTTATGAACACACTGTCCATTTCTCTGCTCCCTGCAACTTGTTAGTTCAAGGAGGTTGGCATCCCAAGCACTAGAATTACAGTTGAGCCACCACACCCAGCTGTCCACCCCATTGTTATTCCTCATTTATCTCATGTAGGAGATAAATAGCTAACAATCTAAGTAACCTGATTAAAACAAATCCCTGATCTCATTCCTCTAAAACATAGCCTTTCTGGATAAGAGTATTTTTCTTCTGCTTTTGTCCAACTTCAGGAACATATTGGACAACATCTCTGGAATAATTACTTTCTAGATCTTAATGGTCTATTTCTTCTCAAACTCTAATTTGAGGCGATATCTCAAAAATACTCTCTTTCACAGTCATGAAGTAAACTGTCCAGGATTTTTGCTACTATCTTAATTTTACTGGTGCCATGGCCTGTTAAGATCATTTAAAAGTACTTCTAGGAGGGGATTCAAGAAAACTGTCCATGTGTCTGTACTACTGTGACAGAGTGTAGGGGAAAAGTGTTTGCCAGAGTTACCTCCATTACCTCCCACAATCCTTAACTATCCTTTCTACTTTCTCTACAAATCAGAATGCTAAACATATATAAGGATGAATCATACTTTATATATGAAGTTTTGTATTTGCTACAAACTGTGGTCTAAATTTCAAATCTAACCGTTGCACAATATAAATCCTCTTTTCAGTCCTGCTACCTGAAGGCAAATTTCTGTTGGAAGAAATGTCTGCCTGAATGAAACAAGTTTTTACTACATTTGACAAGTGTGGTACATTTCTAAATTTATTTGTGAATTGTATACGTCTTTTCTGATGTTCAAGGGAGAGTGCTTCTGTGTCCATGGATTAACATTGGTAATCTTGTAAAATCCTGTTTTGATTTTTCACACGGTAATGGTAGCCTAGATTCAGAGATACTGTTACAAGGAAAGACTCAATGAGAGGTGATAACTAACTAGATAAGGGGGAGCCGAGAGACAAAATGAGGGCACAGACCTGACAAGTGGGTGAAGGAATGATAAGAGGGAACAGAGAGGGCACAGCCACTTGTCCAGAGCTGAGAAATGGCTGCCTCCACGTTGTCTCTCAGACATTACTGTCACTTTCCAGCTCATCTCACGTCTGGCTCGTGAAGGGTTGTTAGCTTCAACTAAATTCACGTTCTTTTCTCGGAGGGAATGTTCTCATAGCAATTGCAACCGCGTGCTAACTGTGGAAAATATAGGCCTTCCCAACCATATAAACATGTTTTTCGTTCATGTGGATAAATACATCAATTTGCCGTTTCCAACCAGTGGATGGGAGAAAATATGAATACAAATAAATTAAAAAAAAGAAACTGCTTTCTGCAGAAATTAACAGTCAGCTCCAGGCTGCTCTTCTAACCTCAAAAGGGACTTGAGCGCCTGAGGGTGAGCCACATGACTGTGGAAGAACCAGACCGACTATGTGGAAAGCTAAGATTTCTCTTGATCTTAAGGTCATTGAAAGTTCAGCATAGTTTAAAAAAAAAAAAGATGGTCTAGCCCATAGTTTGGCTAGTAACATACTTGGTCTAATCCTTCTCTGTAATTAAACTTTTGTTATTTGTTTTGCAAACGTAGAAAACCAGGATGAGCCTGTTTTTGTGGTAGTCCTTTGATGAGTTTCTAAAGGAATACTTTGAGGCTCTGAGGTTTAGTTCCCCTCCTTGGATAATGTGGAGGATGAAGTGGAACACTGAGCACTTRTGATTATGGATTGTGTGGTATTTTGAAAATGGGAATTATATTTTTCTTTTGGCCCAAAAGGTTGGGTTTTAGGAAGCCATTAAAGAATGTTGCTTTAAAATGATGACCTTAGCACTAGGAAAAAGGGCCATGCCTGGGGAGAGCCATTCAAGCACTATACAATGTTKTGCAAAGTGCTTAGAATCACGAACAGAAATCAGCAGTTCCTACAGAGCTCTGATTCCAGCTTTCCTTATCTTGTATTTAAGAGCCAGGAAAGGGRTGGGTATGAAACCATCRAGTAAACTTTGGCTTAGCAAGAGAGGAAGCATGGCAAAGTTGACTTTTCTACCTAGTGGCTATTTGATTATAAAAGAATCATCTWACTTCTGTGTACCTTAATCATCAGAGCGAGAGAACCTCAATAAACATGATACTCATGCCTAGTATTTTTTAAAATTAAATGAGTTAACACAGAAAATATTACCTCTGTTTTATAGACACACGTTTTYATTGTGGCTAAGTACTTATTCTTTCCTGAGTTWACTGCTCTCAGCATAATTAGAACTTCATCTGTTGTATGCAGTATGTTTTTTCACTTACTTATTTTAAGACAAAGTTCTAGTTGATAAAAAAAAATAACATTAGAACTTTAAGACCAAATATTTGATATTGGCAAATGTCTAAATGAAACTTTGCCTGTCTTTGAATTACCTACAAAGATTTCCTTACATCTTGTCCTACCCATCCTAGAAGCACCTGAGTTGAAAGTCTGCTAACATTAAAATGCTTTTTTTTTTTGAAGGTATTGTGAGGAGTAGCAGTCTAGGCTGGGATGTCATCTTGGTCAAGTTGTTACCATCTGGGTTGTGGGGTTGAAGGGTCTAGTGATTGGCTGGAGAAATTAACTGTAATTACAGTAAGGCATTCTTAGTTATGAATTCTGTGGAAATTTGGCATGTTGATTTCATAGACTTTATGAAATATGAAAAATTATCAATCAATTTTAGTTTGAATGAAGCCACTCACTGTATTTCCACCTTTCAAAACTCTTCAGAGACCTAGCCAGGACTCTAGTTGAGGAAGGTGCTGATGGGTAAAAGGACATCAGCATTACAAAGAGGGTTGGCAGAGGTAGGCAATGAAGGGAGAAAAGAAAAGAACACACAAGCAGTCRGCTCTAAGGAAAAATAATCACTGAGCCCTCTCACAGATGTAAGGGTGCTAATATCAAATTATTTCAGTGACCTCATCTTAATTTCTAATAGGAAACTGTATGGTCAGGGTGGACAAGCCAAAAATATGAGGTTGAAATGGAAATCACCTTCCCTGTCAGACAGCATCTAGACTGCTCTTTGTGCACCTTGACTATGATTTTTACCTTTAAGAGACTGCAACAAGAGAGGCCGAAGGAAGCATCACCAACACCAAGAAAGGGAAAAAACCTAAATGGGTTTGGGAATTAGAGTTTCACTCATTTATCATCTCTGCCTTTCTAACATTTTCAAAGCACTTTCCAGCTCTCTCTCTCTCTCTCTCTCTCTCTCTCTCTCTCTCTCTCTGTCTCTCTGTCTCTCTCTCTCTCTCTCCCTTTAAGTATAAAAGATGTTACTATACCTCACCGACTCTAAGTACTTATTCTTTCCTGAGTTTACTGCTCTCAGCATTCTGACAAGCTCCAAAAATAATGACCTGTGCCGTGTGTTGTTAAATGTTCAGTCAGACAGATAGATACAGATGGATGAGTRCTACGCTGCACAAAGGCAAGTCAGCATTATTTAATCAATGTTTGTTTGATCCGTGTAAAACAAGTATAAATGTAAGCTGCGTCCCATCTGTCCTATCATCCATGTGAAGCCAACCTCGTTTTTAAAACTTGATTTCTTATGTAATTGTCCCAGAGTGACACCGGATGATAAGTTGGGAGGGAAGGGTGGCTGTGCTGAGATGTGTCCCTGCTTGGGTTCCTTTTGGCAGC
>BDUI01000356.1:60704-87413 GCA_002335545.1 Apodemus speciosus | reverse complement strand
AGGAACCGCCAGACTGATTTCCATAGTGGTTGTACCATCTTGCAATCCCACCAGCAGTGGAGGAGTGTTCCTCTGACAAAAGAGATTCTTTCCATGTTCTTCCATGCTCAATATTTAGCAGTGTTCCTAAGCCTAACTGTAGCAAGGTCATGGGAGCTTAAGGTTGCCCAGATAATTTATAAGGCAAAAGCTCATATCTAGGAAAATATTTAAAAGCTATCCTGCCACCTTGAAAGTGGGAATATGGGGCTGCTTTAGCCAAACTAAAAATTTGTGACATCTTTGCAAATACCTGATTCCTTATAAATGGATGTAGAAATGTCTATGGCATTGAAAACAGTGTGGGTTTTACATTGTACATTCAAAAAACCAGTAAGCATATGAATATAGTCAAACCCAATGTATTCCCAACACAAATGATCCTTAAATATAAATGAGTTAATAATTACAACAATATCTAACTTATTAAGTGTGCTGACATTTGGTTAAAACCAACTTTAGTAAATGGTTTTATAAAATTGGATTGCTTCTATAAACTTTGCTTTTTCCTGTGAATAAACTGAGGCCCTGGAAAACCACTGACAGTCATTCTGAAAGCAAGGTCAAAGAGAGGAATCAAAGACCCGCATCCAGGCCTTACAATACATATCCTTTAACATCAGGCCATACTACCGATGACATGCCTAGGAAACTGAGCCAGCCAAACTTCTCTATTACAGCATGCATGTAAATCTCACCTTTCAGTTCTGCTCTGCCTAGAGATACCAGCTGGTAACAAGCAGTCATTTGCAAAAGCTGTTTTCAGTAAAACACACATTTTATCTTGACACTGCAGGCCTTCATTAAACTATGCACAGAAACTTGTTTTGAAATAACCAAATGAAATTCTGCCCCTTTTCTTGCTAATTGCTTCTAATAATAAAGTTAGTTCTTACTGGTCCCACTGCCACTGCCACATCTGATGGTAATGAGCAGTTCCTGGCAGAAGGTATTGTGACTTAAATACCTGCAGTTTATCTTTTTGTTGCAGGCTACCTTTCTTTCCCCTTCAGACAGAGGAACTTATTTGGAAGTTACTAAATGAACCTTTGTTTGCTCCCTTCATTAATTACTCTTTGCTCTTGCAAGTTTGGCGGGCTGCTTTGTTAAATGGCCTAAGGAGGTCAATTAAATTGCTGTCCTGTGATTTTTATTCTGTGGTTGTTCAGCATGTTCCCAAGCTTATGATGACCTGCATTAGCCAGTAGGCAGTTGGGCAGTCTCAGTCATCATCGATCTGACAAGACAGATGAGTCCTGACCCCTGACATCCAGCGCCCTTTGTTTGTCCTTTCTACACATTTCAGAAGAAGGACCAAGTGTCACGAGGCAGATTTAACAGTGCTGCTGGCTCGGAAGATTTCATCTGTTTGTCTGTCTTCCTCCTCTTATCTTCCTGCTTCACCTTTTCCCAGTCCCATTGCTCTTTCATCTACAGAAACTGGAAGACCAAGGAATGCGTTCCTGGTCTTTCAAAGGAGAATCTGTACTAAGATTTGTTATAGAAACAAGATTATGAATAGTGCTAAGTTCCTACAGGGAACTTAAAGATTCCATACTTTAGGAATATTGTAGGCTTTCTGTTTGACCTGAGAACTCAAGTAAATTCTTTCCTCCAAACATTCAACCTTAAAGCACATATTGAGCTAACTTGGTTCTAGACTGATCCATTATTACACAAAGGCTCAGAATTTCAGTTATATTCATCCTGTCCCAGTTGAACAAGAACACACATGTGATGTGCACATGTGCATGGGAGGTGGGGTTGTACACATATGCACATGTTAATCAATTGTGGTGCAACAGGAGACATATTCAGAATTGTCACTAGCAGCTTGAGGAGTTCACTTGTGATTTAGAGACCTCCACTCAGGCATAGTCCAGTGTTTTACTTCATCATAGGTGACAGTTGCAGGATGAGCCAATGTGGTATACAGTAGTAGTTTATTAAAAGACAAATTTATCAGATTTAGTAACAAGGACTAATAGAAAGGTGATATATTCAAGTATGGGTATAAGCTTCTGGAAGGTCTAGAATAACAGGAAGAACCTACTATCTCTTGAGTAGCCACATATGCCATTTTCGAGGCTCTTAAAGTTGCACCTCAAATGGTTGATAGGAGTCTTTCCCCCTCTTTCTAGTAAGTGAGATTATTAGGGTAGCTCTGGATGTATTTTAGATCAGATTATAATCTGGTAAAATAAAGCCATAAGCCATAAGGGATGTGCAAGGAGATTAATAAATATCCTTTGCTGTAAATGGGAGTTTCTGGTAAGATTCCTAGAATATTATAGCTTTATAGCTTGGAACATAAAGGGACACATAGGCTTAGTTAGTCCTTACACAGGATTCACTGCTGTTTAACATTGTAACTTGAAGTATCTGATATAAAAGATATATAAAAGATTATTGTCATTATGGTTTTTTTGTTTTGTTTTTGTTTTGKTTTGGTTTGGTTTTGGTTTTTTTGAGACAGGGTTTCTCTGTATAGCACTGGCTGTCCTGGAACTCGCTCTGTAGACCAGTCTGGCCTTGAACTCAGAAATCCGCCTGCCTCTGCCTCCCAAGTGCTGGGATTACAGGCATGCGCCACCACTGCCCGGCTATTATGTTTGCAAATTTCAAAATATTCTGAGATTTTTTTTTAATTTATATGTGTAAGTGCTCTGTCTGCATATACATCTGTCTGCCAAAAGAGGGCATCATATCCCATTATAGATGGTTGTGAGCCACCAGGTAGTTGCTGGGAATTGAACTCAGGACCTCTGGAAGAGCAGTTAGTGCTCTTCATTGCTGAGAAATCTCTCCAGCCCCCTGAGATTCTTTTTTTTTTTTTTTTTGGAAGAGGGTGGGGATGGGTTTATTCAGCTTACACTTCCACACTGCTGTTCATCACCAAAGGAAGTCAGGACTGGAACTCAGGAAGGTCAGGAAGCAGGAGCTGATGCAGAAGCCATGGAGGGATGTTCCTTACTGGCTTTCTTCCCCTGGCTTGCTCACCCTGCTCTCTTATAGAACCCAAGACTACCAGCACCACCCACAAGGGGCCCTGGATCTCATGGAGGCACTTCCCCAACTGAAACTCCTTTCTCTGTGATAACTCCAACTTGTATCAAGTTGACACATGATACCAGCCAGTACAATTGACCCCTTGTCAACTTGACATACAAGCACATCACTATTAAGCCTCAACCCTTACTTTCTTATTCATCCCCAAGATCTAAATAACATTAAAAGTGCCATTGTCTTTACATATTAAAAGCTCAATCCCTTTAAAATATCCAATATCTTTTAAAATGCAAAGTCTTATAAAAATTCAAAGTCTCCTAACTGTGGGCTCCACTAAAATACCTTCTTTCTTCAAGAGGGAAAATTATCAGGGCACAGTCACAATCAAAAGCAAAATCAAGCTGGAACTGTTCAGTGTCTGGGATCCACTCACAATCTTCTGGATTCCTCCAAGGGCTTGGGTCGCCTCTCCACCTCTGCCCTTTGTAGCACACTTTGTCTTCTAGGCTCCAGCTGCCTGTACTCCACTGCTGCTGCTGYTCTTGGTGGTCATCTCATGATACTGACAGCCCCCTGAGATTCTTGGTTWTCAGCAAATGACAGATTTCTACCTGACTCAGGAGTGAGGGACTCTTCTCTCTTTCCATGTCTCCATCATTTCACCCCATGTTTCTATCCTGCTCATTAATAATTTGTAAATGAGAATACTTATTAACTACAGCCTTTGTGTCAGGGATTAAATGGATAAGAGAAACACCACGCCATTATACATGGGGATATCACCATCAGAAGAAAGATTGTCTAAATGGCAGTTTAAAGTAGATATACTTTGCAGTCAAACACCATGACCTAGATCTTAACATTAGCATTTCCTAATGGGTACATAGAAGCTAGCACATCACCTGCCCACCCCCCACCCCCTTGGGTTAGATTATGAGCAACAGTGTAGCTCTTCTTTTGTCACAGAAAACACTTTCAGGATGAAGTGCAATTGAAAGCCTCAGTGATAGTTTAGTTAGAGGGTTGTTTTCTTAACATTGTTGCTTCAAGGCTGGCTTCTAAATACCACATTTTGTAGCCAAATGAAATTAATTCGTTTCTCTGTTGTTAGCAGTGAAGCATGACCACCCTCATAAAGCCGGTGCACTTGTGGATTTCCATTCACTATACCCGGTACCTCATCTCTGAATTGTTCTCAGGGATGGAGCCAGACTTTTGTACTAGCTTTCCCTCTGAACATGCTTCCCAGAATTTAGACCTTAACAGAGGAAATTTGTTAATTCTGTAAACAGATCATCAGAGGACTTTCTTTCCTATTTGTTGCTTTCATGTATTATCATGGCAAGATGATACAATATAAAAACCATCCATAATCCAGGCCTGTCATGGTCCTTGTCACTAAAGATAATATGGGCCGCATTTCTGTTTGTTTCTGTTTGTATTCCCACTGTATAACATTTCTTCCTGAAACCAATCTGTTTTCCAGCTTTCTGTTTTGTCTCTGTCTGGTTCACTTTCCCTGGAGCTTGAGGCTTACCAATAGTACTGTGACCTTCAGTGTCAGAATCTGTTCCTGAGACAAATGCTACGTTCAATTGTTTGTGCTAAATGTCTCATTGGGCTCTAGTTCTTAGCATTGGAACAACCAAAGCAGCCCTTATCAAAAGACTGAAACTGTCTGGGATCCAAGTTAAAAATGCAAGTTCTTTGATTTTTCACATGTATTGACTTTACTCACTCTCAGACAATTGTGGTCTTGAAAGAATCCTACAGGCACATGAGGGTCTTTATGTTGTTTGTGCCTATTCTGGTCTTCACTTCAGAAACTAATGATACTTAATGAAGACTGTTTAGTTCAGCTTAAAGTTCCAGGTTGCCCATCGTTCACTGAAACTCAATTTGAAGCTCTACTTACACTGAGAGTCAAAGCTGAATTCAGTGCTTATATTAACATTTCTCACTTTTCTACTCTTCCACGATTAAGGGTCTCCTGCCTCTCTTGGGAATGCTGTGAACCTTCCTATCTCAATTTCTGTAACCAGGATGATCTCCCACAGATGTACTCAAAGGAACCTGATCTAGAAAAGCCCTCACTGACATTTTATTCACAACTGATTCTAGGTAGTGCCAAACTGACAATTAAAACTAACCTTCATACCAATACCAAATTAAAGTTGTAAATTGACTGTTTTTTAGGAGTTTTACTATGGCAAGTCAAGAAACAAACATGAAGACTAAATTCTGGATTTTAGAAGATAAAATATGATAGCTGCCTTAAATACACAGCTCGGCTTAAAACCGCTGTAGAATGTGCTGTGATAAAAGATACTGTGAGTTTTACTTCAGTTTCCACTGGAATTGCCAAGTCCTCTCGAGTTCTGCATAGTTCATTGATTCTGTAGCAAGTCATTTTCCTGCCCTAGAATGTGGTTTCTAATTGTTTCCATGTTTCATAATATGCCAATAAGCACAAAGATCGGGCTGGGTAACCACATGGAGGGAAGAAAATCTTTGGAAAAAGTGAAGCACTGTTACAGTAAAACATATGCAGCTGGCCTTTTCACTCCAGGGTGTTATTTGTGGGTGACTGGGTGTACAATTGGCAGCCTCTCCCAAAGAATGAGTCTCCAAGGTACGATTGGCCAAGGTGATTCCTGGCTCAGGAAACGCCCTCGTTCCTGGATGATTATCTACATTTCAACTTTTTTCTTCCTCTGTGTGCTTTTGGCTGGATGATTTCTAATATATCTACCATCTTGAGGTAAATAAGACAGGGTCTGCTTAGAAAATGCTTGGGCAGCCTGGCAGTGGTGGCACACGCCTTTAATCCCAGCACTTGGGAGGCAGAGGCAGGCGGATTTCTCAGTTAGAGGCCAGCCTGGTCTATAGAGTGAGTTCCAGGACTGCCAGGGCTACACAGAGAAACTCTGTCTCGAAATATAAAAATAAAAAATAAAAAGAAAGGAAGGAAGGAAGGAAGGAAGGAAGGAAGGAAGGAAGGAAGAAAAAGAAAGAAAATGCTTGGGCAGCCTTTCTGAATGTTAAAGGCTCTGGTCTCTGTGAAGAGGCTTAGAGGATATCTGTCTTACACTTGGTCTCAGAACTCAGACTTGGTTCATTGCTAATAGTTGAAACTGTTGGTATTGATAGTGTCTTTCAGGCCTTATAGTGGGAAATAACTGAGTTAGAGTTATTGTGATGTGACTTAATGCTATAAATATTAGAAACAGGGAGAGAAATTTTGACAGGCAACAAATGAGACATGATTTGAATTGTCAGTTGGTTTGTAAAATGTAATCCTGGAAGTAAAGAGTTCTATAATTTCAAAATATCAATATTGCATTTTCCATTGTTGCATATATTATCAGTTGATAACCCATTACTAGTTCAGATAAAATGTTTTCTGCAACTGACCTTGGTTGTTGCTTAGGTCAGAGAAAAAAATCCTCTTATCAATATATTTTGGTAAGTGTGTTAACGAATGGAGATCAGACACTGTCAAGGCATGGGAGACTGGCCTGGTCTTCATTCCTCCCTGAGTTAATATTTCAGGGGATTAGAATATTAACTAATGACTTAATGTCCTTGAATGTCACCTTTCTAAATTTCCCCAAGAAGCAAAGTGAGGTGGAGACACATTCATATTTAGTTTTGTGACTTTAAGAATATTTGAGAGCAAGAAGCGGTTAAAACGAACAAACAAACAGATTCTGTTCAAAATTTTTCTTCTTTTTTGAAAAACAAACCTCGAGCTTGTTTTCTGAGCTTGAAGTTCTCCGGGGTTAAAATCTGACAGTTTCACACTGAAGATTATAAATGGCGCTGTTATTGTTTTCATTGTTGTTATCGGTTTTGGGAAGCCTGGCAATGGCCAGTGGCAGACTAATTCTTGGCTCCTCTGGTTGTCAAGGTTCAGTGAGTTTAATGGAGAGCAAATGCTTTCCAAATGCCAGGTCTGTGTCTTCTTCCAGAGAGAACTGGAAGCGCCAAAGGCCTTGAACATTTAATTTCTCAAACTGTAGCCCAAACCCTGCCTATCTAAAGTGAACAGAAACTGCTTTTTCCTTAAGCAACTTCAGGAACAGCAGCACAAACATTGCCTCTGGAGTCTGCATGATGTATGGGATTGCTTTGAAAGGACTGGATAGTTAATGTAAATGGGACACTGGCAACAAAGGGTGTGAAGCTTCTGTTGGCAACCTGACAGATGTCTGGGGCATTATCTAGCAAGTTCCACACTCTTGGTATTCTCTTGTCAGCGTCAGATAAAAGAGAAAGAATCTAGCCAGTTCTTGGATACTGGTTGGCTAAATTTCATCCTTCCTCTCCCTAGCCATCTTCACTGTCTACAGTGTCCAGAGTCAGCTTAAAGCCGTTTAGAAACATGACAGTGCATATGCAAATCTGCACCAGAGAAGCCAATATAACAGTTTCTATTGACAGTGCAAACCTCCCTGTCACCACATTCGCATCTAATCTTCTCAAGCTGGGTTAGGTTACTTAGTTTTCATGCGTTGTAAAGTAATCTCCTTGTTGTCCAGTATTCTCAGTACAGTAGTACCTTTATGTTTTTTGTATTTTCTGTCAATATGATTCCAGCATGGGCAAAGCAGTTTATGTATAGCTTTGCAGTCCCTTCTCTGTTGGCTGGTCTATGGAAACTCTTGGTACATAGAATTACTCAGCTAGCCAATAGAACTGCTTGGTATTTGTGGTACCAATTGTGGTATTTGTGTAGCTGGTTAAATGATTATGTCCAAACTAGAGGCACAGTTGACTATAAAGCTATTGGGGCACTCACTTGCTCCTTGGGAGTTATTAGTGATGAGATCAATATGCAAAGATTCCAACAACTCATGTGGGAAAAGTTAATATCTAAGCAGTTTTTGATATCACAGAATGAGTTTTTGATTATAACAAAGTGCCTGAATCTAAGCTGTAGTGCCTACCTGTTTAACTTATAAGTCATTGGCAAAGCTCATCGCGAGCCCTGTACGTCAACTGCTAGCAAATACATCAAACAGCAAAAGAACAACTTTTAAAACTTGACAAGTGATCCAGAAAGTTTTAGAGTAGTTCGTGAACTGGTAAGCTGTTTTATGACATGTAATTTCCACTATCTATGGAATACTTTTTTAGCTTTATGATTGGAAATATGAGAAGCTGTAAGTGCAGTAGTGTCTGATGGTTTGATGTTACTCACTTTGCATTTGGCATGACCTCTCACGCCCCACTAAAGAGTGGTCAGCAGAGATAAAGTGAGATGGGGAAGTACATGAACTTTGCAACTCGGGAAAGTATGTGGCTAAATGGAAGAGTTTAGTACAAAGAATAACACTTGCTGAAAAATATCAGAGTCACTGAGCCAAATAGTAAACAAATCTGGTACTAACATAGTACCAGAAGTTACTACAAATTATAAAACTTAACAACTCAATATGTAATATAGTCTACTTAAAATAGATCCTGGCACTTATATGAAACTTTTTTTTAAAATTTTAGATCCTGTTATTAAACGATCATTTAAAATGGAGTATAAAACTGACTTTTATTTGTGTTATATAATGCGTCTCTACTTGCTTTTTATTACTAATAAAAAAATGCAGACTCCAACAGCCACTATGACCACAATTGCTCAATATGGATAGACAGTCACTTTTAGTAAGTTATAGTGTCTCAAACATTTCTACCTGGCTATCTTCACTTCTTCTTTGGCTCCTTACCTCTTGCCCTATATTTGCTTCTCAAAGTACTTGGCCACCGATGCTGCGTTTCAGAGCAGGAATGCTGGAACTCTGAGGAGGACCTCTTTGGTTACAAGTGGATTTCAGATGGTGTGCCAAATTTAGTAAGTCTTTAGTAAATTGGAATGAGCAAAATTCAATTTCTGAAAGTGACAGATAATTTAAAAATAAGCCTATGTAAATCATATTCCTGATTATAAAGTTGGCAGCCTTTGTTGAGTACCACTGAGTGCCACTTTTAAGATAAGCCATAGTGAAATGACCATGAACTAGGATGATAGTCCTCCAAAGCAGGATGCTCCAACCTATTGCAGCAACACCTGCCGCATATGCCTCATGATAGGGTTTTATTTTGAATGCATTTAAATAGTAGGTGTTGTTTTGAAGTTCAAGGATGGCTTTTTTAGTGCTTAAGAGAAAAAATATTAGTGCAAACTAGCTATAAGTCTCAGTTGATGCTTAGTCAAGGGAGAGGGAGAAGGAGAAAGGATAAGACCACAGTCTTTTAAACAAACAAGTCTGAACCACTCTTAGTGGTCATCACAAATGCAAAGTGAGTAATATCAAATCAGACACTAATGCACTTAGAACTTCTCACATTTACAATCATAAAACTGAAAAAAAAAGATATTACATAGATAGTGGAAATTATAAATCATAAAACAGCTTACCAGTTCATGAGCCACAGGAAACAAAGGGTAGCAGAAGTCTTTAGAGAAAGAATGTAAGTGAATACCAAGAGAGTCAAGGCAAACATGACTAGGATTTGCATTGTTATTCAAAGAAGAAATAGAAATGAGAAGAAAGAAATTTACAGGTTTTGACGTAGAACTCACAGAAGTATGCAGACTGTGTAATCCACCTTCGGGGGAGGAGCTTCTCTTTCACTTATCTCTTTAAAAAGGAAATTATTCTACCCATGTCTTCAGTATGTCTTCAGAGCTTTCTTCTGGTTGTTGTCCTCGCCATTATGAAATGGTCAATTTGATTAACTATTTAGGGGTTGGGGAAGTATTATGATATTGTAATCTTACAATCATTGGGAAAGTTTAGAATGTCATGTTTCTACCCAGCAGCAGACATAGAAACTCAGATCTCAAACTTTTGCTAGAAGAAGTAGCTTATCTTTAATGGGCATTCACAAAACCTTTTCCCGTCCAGATTATATTTCAAATCATTTTTCTTTATTTAAATAATATTTTCATTGTTTCCTTGAGAGTTTTGTATGTTTTGATCATATTTACCCACTATACCTCCGAGATCCCCTCCTCCTCTTACCTAACTTTGTGTCCTTTTTTTTTGTTTGTTTTTTAAATTTTATCAAGTCCAATATGCTGGCCATATATTCCTGGATGTATGGTTGACTTAGCAGTGGCTATATATTTAGAAAAAAATGGACTCCCCCTGTTCCAGTTGTTCTCTATTGCCAGTAGTTCCTTGGCTAGCAGTGGGAGTCTGTTTCTACCTCTATAATATTTAGTTTGACTTGAGTCTCCACTGCTCTTGTTCATGCTGTCATAACTGCTGTGAATTTGTGTGTGCAATTGCCCGTTATCACCAGAAGACAATGTTTCCTCATAGTCATCTTCTGCATCTTTCTGCTATGATGCACCTATTTCAAGAAAATACCTGAGATTAGGGTATAGATAATAGTGATGCAGATTTCCCATTTAGAGTTTAACATTTCTATCTGTCTTATTCTCTGAGCAGTTATAGGTCTCTACGTTAATCACTATCTACTGCAAATAGAAGCTTCTTTCATGAGAGTTGAAAAATACGTTAATCTATAATGTAGTTAGGCATTGGTTCAATTCAATGTCC
Source organism: Apodemus speciosus (assembly GCA_002335545.1). Taxonomy (NCBI): domain Eukaryota; kingdom Metazoa; phylum Chordata; class Mammalia; order Rodentia; family Muridae; genus Apodemus; species Apodemus speciosus. The sequence goes on along the minus strand of BDUI01000356.1, from coordinate 76,800 downwards.
ATTTAGCAGAGTAATGATAGTACAGTCTACCCTAATGTCTATGATTTGTCTAACCAGTAGGTTCTTGGCCCAATAGTGGTGCCAAGTGTGGGTTTTATCTTGTGGAGCAGGACCTAAATCCAATCAGAAACTGATCAGTTATTCCCATGTTGTTAGTCTGTCCTGTTAGCATGTGTAGCATCTTCCAGTACTATAAAAGCTAGTCAGTAAGGATGAAAATTCAGGTGAGTACTAACTTGATTTTTTCAGTGTACTATGATTCAAGAATACAGTATCTTCAGCAAAGCATCTTGCCAACAATTTCTGGTAGATAATCACTGGCAATTGTCTTAGTCAGGGTTTCTATTCCTACACAAACATCATGACCAAGAAGCAAGTTGGAGAAGAAACGGTTTATTCAGCTTATTGACCGAAGGAAGTCAGGACTGGAACTCAAGCAGGTCAGGAAGTAGGAACTGATGCAGAGGCCCTGGGGAGATGTTCCTTGCTGGCTTGCTTCCCCTGGCTTGCTCAGCTTGCTTTCTTATAGAACCCAAGAAATACATATATTTGAAGATTCAAAGCTGGCATCCAGAGTGAGAGGAAATAAATGATGTTCTTCTTTCTTGATCTGGGTTACCTCACTAAGAATACTGAATTTCTTTTTGTTTCCTAAGATGAAAAAATTGCATTTTATTGGATAAAATTAGTAAGTGTTTTCTAGAACAGCCGTTATTTATTTTATGGTGGTACCTATTGTGTGATTACCATGATTTTTTTGGGGGGGGAGGAGAGGGTAAGCTGAGGCAGGCTCTCACTGTGGAGTCTTTCCAGGATAGAACTCACTTTGTAGATTAGGCTGGCCTCAAACACTCAGACTTGCCTGCCTCTGCCTCCTGGTGTTGAAGGTGTACATTACTACTAACACCGCTACATTCCAGAGGAAACTGCTTTTCTTAAAAAGTGTTTACTTTTCATAATAATATTCAAAGTATTTTGATCATAGTCTTTCCTCTTTCCTAAACACTCCCAGATCTTCCCCAAACTCCTTAGCCACTGCCAGACCTTCCCCAACCTCCCTACCCACTCCTAGACCTTCCCCGACCTCCCTACCCACTCCTAGACCTTCCCCAACCTCCCTACCCACTCCTAGACCTTCCCCAACCTCCCTACCCACTCCTAGAACTTCCCCAACCTCCCTACCCACTCCTAGACCTTCCCCACCTTCCCTACCCACCGCCATACGTTTCCCAACCTCCCTTCACAGTCAAGTTCATACTATTACTCTTTCTTAGAAACAAAATGACACACATATACAAACCATGTACTCCAATATATGTTTGACCACTACTTCTAAGCATGAAGGATACTCTGAATATTGGGTTATACAGCCAGAATTCTCCAATATAATTCTCCAGTATTCCATTGGAGAAAACTGGTTGTCTCTTAGTAAATAGCAGTGTCAAATAACTTCTTGACTAGGAGTGTACCCAATCCATTCTCCATGTTGGGATTTTGTCTGAACTGAGCTTTTGAAAGTCTTGTATATGAGCCCAAAGAGTTCCTTATGTCTGCCAGCTCTGTTATATGTGGAAAGTGCTATTTCCTTGGAGTTGTTTGCCACCTCTGACTCTTACAGTCTTTCCACCTCCTCTTTTGCACATATTTCTGAACCTTGAGAATAGGAATCTGATAGTTTCTCACTATTGGCACATTATCCAGTTATAGATCTCTATGTTCATTAATGTCAAGTGCAAGAAGCTGCTCCACTGGGGGCTGAGCTATGCATAGATCTATGAGTTTAACAATAGGTTGTTAGGAGTTGTTTTACAGCTGTGTTCATTTAGCAGAATATTAGTAGGTTTCCCCTATGGCCCCTGATAAGTTCTTAGTCTCATTGAGGGTTTTAGGTATAGGTCATATCTCATGGAGTCAGCCTCAAATCCAATAACAAAGTAATTTTTTCCCTAATCTTCATGCCACTATGGCACTGTTGGGCAGGTCATTATACTAGTTCACAGTGTTTGTGGCTAGGTGACATTCATGATTACTTTTCTCCTCCAGGAGTGTATGTAGTACCCTCCAATGATACCAGTGTTAGTCAGGTGAAGCTTCCAGTTGAGTACCTGCCCAGTTTCTCCATTTTCAGTTATGGAATGACTCCCATACCTGTGAACTTTAATATATCATTTTKCTTAATATCTAAGTGATACTCTATTGTGAACATGTACCACATATTCATTATCCATTCAGCAGTTGATGGGCATCTCAGCTCTTTCTATTTCCTGAATATAGTGAATGGAGCAACATGAGTACCTGTATAGTAGGATAGACTCCCTTGGAAAGATGCTGTGAGTGGTGTAGCTGGATCGTCTCATAAATAAATTTCTAGCTTTTAAATGAAATGCCACACTGATTGCATACTGCTACGATAGCTTGAATCCCACCAGTGATGAATAAGTGTTTTCCCTTTCTATACATCAGTGCCAGAGTTTGTATTAATTTATTTTTTATCATAACCATTACGACTGGGGTAAGATGAAATCTCAATGTAGTTGATTTGAATTTCCCTGATGGTTGAGGATGTTGAACATTAAATATATATATATATATATATATATATATATATATATATATATATATATATCAGACATTTGCATTTCATCTTTTGAGAATTCTCTGATTAGATCCATGCCTTATTTTTAATTGAATGTTCATTAATTTTTTATTTTTTGAGTTCTTTGTACATCCAAAAAACCAACTTTGTCAGATATGAAACTGGCACAGATCTTCCTCCTTTTTGTGGTCTGCTTCTTCCGTTGAATAATGATGTCTTTTGCAATTTTTTCTTGTTTTATTGGATCTCACCTCTTAGTTTTTTGTTCTTAATGCCTATTCTACTAGTGACTTGTTCAGAAATCATTTCCTGTGTCAGTGAGTTCCAATGTCTTCCATACTTTCTTCTCTATCATATTTAGGATATTAGATCTTCTGTTGAAGTCCTTCATTCATTTGTAGTTGAACTTTTCACAGAGACAAGAATCAGGTTTCCATCTTCTACCTGCAACTATCCAGTGTGATCAGAAACGTCAACTAAAATGTTGATTAGACATCAAGAGAATAAATATCCTTGTCTTGTTTTTTCTTTGAGTAGGAATATTTTTCTCCATTTAGTATAATGGTAGCTGTGAGCTTCCAGTRTATTGCCTTTATTATGTTGAGAAAATTCCTCTATTCCTGTTTTTGCCAGGACTTTTATCATGAGTCACTATTTTCTTTTGGGTGTATGTCTTAGAGTTTTATTGCTGAACAGACACCATGACCATGGTACTAGCATCTCCAATACACTGGGGTCTTTTGCTGCAATTAGGTTTCATGAATACCCTTTCATAGGCCCTCTTCATGGTGCCAAGTCTCAAATTCTTTGTATGACCCTTTCAGTCCTGAGCCATCAACTGCAAGTGAGGCTACACCTTCACAAATGGTCTTGCCTGGCCTCTCACAGTGCCAAGCCTCGGCTGTTTTCCATGACCCCTTCATATCTTTAAAACCAATACCATTGGGGTGATTCTAACACATTACCAAGTCCAGGTGTAGCATGAGGTACAATCTTGGCTATCTCTGGAACACACTTTCTTTGTGCTCTTAGAAAACACTTCCCAGAAAAAAAAAAAAAAAAACTCACCTCAGTGATACTGGCCTCTTCTTAACAATGYTAATTTCTTAGCTACAGCTATCCAGCATCAATTGTACTAGTATTCTCTTCTGTTTTTGACTCTAAAACCAGAGCCATATGGCCAAAGCTGCTAAGTTTTGCTTGCAGGAGCCCCCTTGTTCTAATAGCATGAGCTTTCTGTTTTCCAGCTCCCTCACTACCTAAGCTTGCCTGTCTTGGAACCTATTCTGTAGATTGACCTTGAACTCAGGAGACGTGCATGGTTCTGTCTCCTGAATGATGAAATCAAAAATGTGTACCACAAGGCCTTAACTTATGCTTTGCTCTACTTGGAAATTTCTCTATACCAAGCCTTGAACTCATAGACATTCTTGCAACTGTTTCCTGGAACTAAAAGTGTGTACCACCATGCTTGGACCTAAGCTTATCTGGGTGGGATCTTGCCCCAAAGTCACCACTGCCTTAATCTGTTTATCTCCTTGAACACAGGCTTCAGCTCCATTTCACTTCCTGGTGTCCCTTTATTACTTGAACCATATATTTCATCTGCATTGATCCTTGAGCTTTAGGTAATAGAGTTTTATAATAGATGTATCCATGGGATTGGGTTCCCAGCTCTGCATTTAGATTAGTTATAATCTTCATAAATTGTCTCCAGCTGTTGCAAAAAGAAATTTTCTTTATGAGGTTATATATTAACTTATGTATAAAGTTTTGGTGGTCAGTTCTGAAAACTTGCATACAAGTAATATTATACTAAGGATATATATTTATACATTTAATTATATAAATGCATAAACATATATGTCTGTAATAACAATTAATGAAAAGAGCTCATGAATATAGGAGAGAGCAAGGAGAGATATATGAAATGGTTTGAAGTGAAGAACAGAAAAGGGGAAATAATGAACTTATAATATCAAAAAAAATTCAGAGAACTACTTTTTAAAAATACCTTAATGATAAACCCAATGTCCTTAAACAAGAAATAGTAAATCTCTTTGAAACACCTATTTTTCTCATAATCTTATACATCATACTATGAGATAGGAATGAGAAAATATTCGTGTAGAATAGGGCTACAAATATAAGCCTTGAATTATTATTTACTACTAAATTTAAGCTCTTAACCCTGTGAAATCAGGAGAAATCTGTACAGGCCACACTGAGAATGAGTCAAAAAGGAAGACTAGCATGGGGATAAATTGCCCCCATTGCCAGTTTGAGCTTGAAGGGGGGGGGGCGCCTCTTATCCTGTACCATATATGTACAGGTACACAGTATGAGTATACAAAGATATTTCATCCGATGCAGCAAGCCATCAACCTGGTGTCTTTTTTTCATGATTTTAAATATTACTTTGGCATAATTTTTTGGACTTTTCCCATGATTTATTATTCCTTAGGTACTGTGATTCCTTTCAACTAGTACTTTGGTAAATTTGCCAAGTATGGTGTGGGTTTAACAAATGATCAGGAGATATGTGGAAGTGTTCAATCTATTTTGTGTGGAATCAAACCCTGTGAGTTCAGTTTCTACATGCTAAATAGATAGATACAGAGTACAGTGTCTTCCTTTTTTCTTCCTAGTGAAATTGTCTAATAGGTGAAAAATCTCCCTTTTTAGGAGGTCTGCTATCTATGCAGAAACAGCCTGAGTGCCAGAGGACACAGACCAAATGCAAACCAAACAACAGAGACATTCAGAGTCTGTAGCTAGTATTTTATTAAGCTTCAAAGTGAATAATTATATAATAATTATGTTTACTAGACCACAAATTTCTAACATCTATGAGAGCAGTGCTATTACCTTTGTGTAGGCATACTTTCTATTCTTCCCTTTATAAATGAACGATGTGCTTCCAAATGTGTGACAGTGTTGCTCCTTTGCTTGCAGAGATGTACTTCCTTTGGTTACAGTGAAATAGCATTTCCACCCTTCTTTTCTCTGTGGCAGAATGGGTAAATATTTTCTGACCTATGACCTCACTAGAGAATATAATGCCTTTGTCATTTTTTTATGCTTTCTGCTGCACTGTGAGCACATGCAGTAAATCTGAGGCTTACGGCAGAGTTGGAATTATTCTTTGTCACATCTAAACTAATTGGGTTTGAGTAGTTCTTACATGGGCTGTTCCACTCCACATGGAAATGGTAGGTTATTAATCTTAAATGAATGAATTGTACTACTTAAACCACACTGCTAAAATAACCCTCCAAAACCATACTTAAAGAGCAGACAGATCGTTCCCATCGATGCTACAGATTTCATTTGTTTCGCATACAAATACCATTTATCTTGTATTTTAAGTAACACTTATTATGTTGTGTATTACACTTTGATAGATTTTTCAAATTATTTCTACTTTTCTTTAACCAAGTATAGTTGTAAATTGTGAGAGAGCATTGTGGGATTGTGTGAGCCTGTAAAATCTTGATGGATGAATGCTATCTAGCCATGTATTTTAAATGTCTAAGTATAATCTTTCTGATGTGAATCATAGTGCCCACCAAATAACAAATGTGTTTTCCCCAAGTACTCTAAAATTTCAAAGATATCTATCCCTATTTTATTCATCAGCAATCTCCAACTTATTTTTTCCCAGAAAATTGAATCTGTTACTGCTTAATATTTCTACCAGTTTAAAAAATGTCGTTTATATTGGCATCAGAGCAGTAATTTACATATTTGGAGATAACAAGAAGGCATACAAGAAAAAAGATCAACATAAAATGTGGAAAAGCTGTTTTCCTTCAACAGCAACTCAAAGGAAGCTAAGAGAAGAGTTGATAAGCATCTGGCCTGAATGTGTCACTTCTTTCTTTAGGTGAAGTGTGACCAGTATTGGCCCAGCAGAGGCACAGAAACTCACGGGCTGGTCCAGGTGACGCTGCTGGATACGGTGGAGCTTGCCACGTACTGTGTCCGGACCTTTGCACTTTATAAGGTTTGCTTTTTGTCTTCGTTCTCTTGCCCAATTTTTTTCCTATTATTTAAAGAAACTAAATCCCTCAATCCTTTTTACTTAAATCTTGGGTCCCATTGGCAACATGGAAGAATGAGATCATTCTTGAATTTCTCATCCAGCCCCCTTTTCTCATGGACCAGTGTTTTATGAGTAACTATGAAACAAATCCATGTTCTGAAGAAAGGTTCTCCAAAACGGAAGAACTAATTCTTTCTGTAAATAGGCAGAGGCACTCCAGATGGTTGCAGCCAGATGGCAGAGTGCTTCTCATGTGACAAGCTTACCTGCCTGAGCGAATCCTGATCATTTAGGGATAGCTCAGGTCTCCAGTCTCCAGGTAATGTGTCTTCAAAGGCTATCCCCTAAAAGGCAAGAACGGAGACAGCATATTTTAGTGGTACTCATCATTAGCTGCTAAGGTCAGAAAGCAGCGTCTGAGCAAGTATTCCTGTGTTACAGAATGGTTCGAGTGAGAAGAGAGAAGTGAGACAGTTCCAGTTCACCGCATGGCCTGATCATGGAGTTCCAGAGCACCCCACACCTTTCCTAGCTTTCTTACGAAGAGTCAAAACCTGCAACCCTCCTGATGCAGGGCCAATGGTTGTACACTGCAGGTAAGGACCATTGAGAACGTTTGGTTCGTGTTCGGCCAGAAGGACTGAGGGAGGCGGGAGGCACAAATGACTCTATGTCAAATGTTCTTTTTGCAGATTGTTGATTCTGGGAGATGGCAAACACATTCATTCAGATGTGTCTTGCTAATCGAGTCCTGTACTGAGATCAGTAGAAAAGACTGAATGAAAGATAATACTCTGGATGTAGTATGATTGCCTATCACCACCCCCTCCACACACTGCCCACACACTGCTTTCTCTTTGGTGCAAAAATAACTAAATAGATGAATACAAAGTTAAGTGTGTGAAGATAAACAAAACAGAAAAGATTACATTTTAACCTTATTTAAAAAGGGTTAAATTTTATCTTTTTATGGAAAAATGTTCTCTAAAAGTATTTTTTTATGAGTTTTTCAATGGGCGCTCGTGCTGCAGTCATTTAAGCTTTCTTGGAAGATGTGTWAATGTAAAGATAGATGAATTTATTTATTATTAGTATCAGTTAACATACAAAAAATGCACTATCTCGGTCTTTCAAATTAATTTTATAAAATACATGCAATTTGTAAAAAGTTTTATTATGTACAWTGAATGAGGAATTTTTCTTGAAATATATAACTTATACCTTTTCTCAATTCTGACTGCCATCCTATATATCATCACACAGTGTCTGAATATGTAAATGTTAATCATTTTAACATTTAGTTCATCTCTTCAGGATACCTGAGTTCCTCTCAGATGTCCCTCCTAATAACAAAGTATTCAAGATGCCTACTTAGATTCTGTATGCTCTCTGTCATTGGACACATTCTGTACTGTGACCCTGCATGAATCTGCTCATACACTTTCACAATAGCTCTTAATAATTTGAGTAATTCAATATGTCTTCAGGAATCAAATTAGAGTCTGGAAGTTTGTAAAGGAAAGACAAGAAAAATACATTATGAACCTACTTATATCATAAATTAATAGCATAATTTAGGCTATATCTTATAGGGCAATGTAATAGACCCTCAAAATGGGACCATTGGCAAATAATGCAGAATGAAACCTATATAACTGGCCTGCCTGTCCACCTGACAAAAGTAACTGCTAAACAAAACCCTAGAGAGTTCCCGAATAGGATACCATGGCACCTGAGAGGAGACAGTAATAGAACTACTGACTGACACCTTATAATTTTGAACCTTTTTCATGCATTACTTTTATTGATATTACTATTGTAATAGAGAATATGCAGTATTTAAGAGGAGCACTAATAGCTAGCTATAATGCTCAATTCAACCCATGTCTTGTTATCTGGTTCTAACTCCTTCACATACAGGAGAGGGGCCTCTAAGGACTGGATAACAGTTGTCGTTCTCTACATGATGATAAAACAAAATCATTTTTATTTGTTTGAGCCAGTGGTTTTATGTAGTGAAAGCCAAGTCTTAATCTCATGTTTTTTACTTTCAGAGAATACTATGTGCTTTGCAGTATAAACCATTTTAGAAGCTTCAAACAGCTAATGTAGCCTGGTTACATGGTACCCCAGTTGCCACAAGCTGAACTTGATTATAAAAATCATGTGGGAAGTACACAAAACATTTTCAGATGGAGAAGCAGGAAATCAGCCTCAAAAGTGAAATGCTGCTTTTATAGGCCTTGTGTCAGTAAGAAGCACAGCACACACATATCACTCAAATAAAGAGAGGGGAAGAATTATAGACATAAAATAATGACAAAATAGAGGAAAGTATTTTGGAAGTTTCTATTGAACAATCGCATTGTGATTTGTATTATATTAAAATACCATCTTGGGGCGGCAAGCCTGTTCTGTGAGTAGACACACTTGCCATTCAAATTGAGTTTAATCCCAAGAATCCCCATAAATTTAGAAGAACTAGACCTCAAGTTTGTCTTCCTAGGTCCACCTGTCCTTTATGGCTTATGCCCTCATCAAAATACTAATAAATACTTTGTTTGTTTAGGGAAATACTACATTCCCCACAACTTTGTGCTGCCAATTCTGGAAATTAATGATATAAGAAAATGGGTGATAAACTGTTTGTGGGGAGTAATGACTGAGAGCAAACAGAGACAGTGTGGGTTAAGAGTGATGGCCTGTGTCAGGCCTGGGCTAGGGATGCAAGGCGAGGCAGACAAGGTAGTTGAACTGTGCTCAACCCCACAGAAGAACAGAGTGTGTGCCCATAGGCAGGCTCTAACCCAGGGCCGAAGGGAAAAGGGRAAGTGGGGAGCTCCAGCTGGGTCCCATGGGGAGGAGAGTCTTCTGGCTTGCACATTGGGTGGCTTGGGTTGGTGGCAGCTGTGGCTGGGAATGTTGGGAAGCCTAAGCAGGAGATTAGATGCAGTGCTCTCCAGGGGAAGATTTGCTCCATTGTTCCAGCACAACGGGTCCAGATGAGAAGAGATGGTCCATGGTTTTAGAGAGTTTATTGTAGAGAAGTAGAAGTAGAAGAGAGAGGAAGTAGAGAAGTAGAGGCCGGCCATGGCCACGTGGAGAGAGTGGGGAAGGGAATGCGGAGAGATGGGGAGCAAGGGGACAAGAGAAAGAGCAAGAGAACAAGAAAGGGAGGAGGGGGCAAGCATCCCCTTTTATAGTGGGCCAGGCCTACCTGGTGACAGCCAGGTAATTTTGGGGAGGAGCATATCTGGCTGTTGCCAGGTAACCGTGAAGGCAGAGTCCAGACAGATCATCAGGAGCTTGGGGCATTGCCCTACGTGACTGATGGCCACAGAATTATGGAGAACTGAGGGCCTTGTCAGAAATCTAGTGTCTGGGAGCATGACCAACAGGGTTCCGCAGAATTATCTGCAGGGTATCTGGAGGTTACACCTAGCTCAACCAGAAAACAGGCTACCTTTCAGGGTCCCACAAGGCTGTACATTTATATGAAGGTTCCATGAACACCAAGTTAACTCATTTAAATAAAAAAAAATATCTTTTTAGTTAGATTGACGCCTGCAAAAGTTATTTTGAACCAGTTTGAAAGCACTAAACACTATACAGAAAGACACAGTTATGAAGTCACCAAGTAGAACTGTTGATCATGTAACAATCACAAAGTCACAAAGTATTCTTGAATGCCTAAGTTCCTCTTTTTTATTTTTTGGTTTTGAAAATTAATTTTATTAAATGAAGATAATATATGAAATACATTCATCATCATGACTAGAAAGATGAGGCCAGATCATGTCTTAGTTCTGTCTGTAGCATATAATCTTAAGTCATATAAAAGTAACTTCAAAATTCCAGTTTCTTTATATAGTTATGCACAAAACATACAGATACACACACACACACACACACACACACAGTCACACATACAGTTCCTACCACCATGGGTCAAAGGTGCTCTGCCCTCTCCCTTCACTGGGTCGACTTATAGGTAGGGGAGCACAGCACTGTTCAAAGACCTGAGGAACAGGATTTGAATAGAGCCTAAGTTCCTCTTATGGTTTGCTCAGATGGGTTTTTCTTTATTAAGAAGAAACAGTGATAACTCAGACTACTTCCAACCAACTTACAAAATAGAACCAGGGAGAATGGTGGAGAAGCCAAAATATTTACATTCCACCAGAGACTTTGTTAGGAATGGGTAGGCTAGAAGTCAGGAGAAAGAAGCCATCGAGTAAAGAGAAATTATAACAATTTTTTAGAAAAGAATTTCCATGCTAGGCTATTGAAACAAGTTTGCATAGATGAGGTTAGCAAGTCAAGAAGGAATGAGGAGAGGAGGAGAGTAAAGAGAGGATAATCAGGTCTGGTGCAGACCTGCAGAAAGAGGACGAGGCACTAGAGATAGCTGTTCTTCAGAACGAGTGCTGCTGTTGTTAGGGAGAGGCCGCACGTTCTCACCAGCTTTGCGCTTTGGGGAAATTTATTGACTCTATCTCTATCTCTGTTTCTTCATTTATAAATATGGCAGCACTGCTCACACAGTAAGAACTTCATGATGATGGAATGCCATGTCAGGAAATAATTCAAAAGTGTAAGACAATGTTAAATTGTCAACATATTCACATCTGTGTGTCCTTACATGCACATATAAAACTGCGGGTATTTTAAGAAGTGCTGAACTATTACTGCAATGACATCATCTTATACTCAGATGTTAATATATATCCAAAATATCCAAATAGTTAATAGGCTACTTTTCAAATATTTTTAATGTTTTCTACAATATGATTTCACCAGATTTTTCCTAGTAATAGTGAACATTTAATGGCCTGAAGTAGAGAATATGATTTATAGCATGCAGTCTCTGCTTATGGAAACTTGAAAAGCTTTCAACTTTCAAAATTGTTGTGTTAAGGACACATGGAACGTCATACTGCAGTTTTAAGTGCCTTAGAGATGAAGTTTGAATTTTGTATCTTTACGTTCATGGGCCAATATAAAGAAATCTGGTTTCTGGTGATTTTCTGACATAAAAGTAATTATTAAAATTCTGAGAATATTCTATAAATTCTATCTTCATATATAAAAAGACTATAAGAACTTATATATTTTGTCGTTGTTGGTACAAATAAATTAAGTTGAGATAAAACTATAGTTTCATTGAATCAAGTAAAACTTTGAGCCATGATACTCTTTAGTTATATTTTTTGATAACAGGAAAGTATATTTTCTTCATAGGATATATATATATAATATAATACATATTATACATAAAATATAATAATTTTCTAATATATGTAATATGTATAAGTAAAATAATACATATTATACATAAAATATAATTTTCTAATATATGTAATATGTATGTGTAATATAATACATATTATACATAAAATATAATAATTTTCTATTTATATTCATATATGGAATGACAATATAAGTATAAATACATATATATTTATATAATGAATAAATAAAAAGGGAGATGATTCGACACCCCTGAACTTGTCTTTTAAATGAAACTATCTTAAGGTTAATAAAACAAACCTCCTGAAGGTCATGCAAATCTTTAAGATTCTTAATTCAATCCATATTCTAGATTCAAATAGATAAATCCAAGGCCAGATAAACATTAGTAATGTCTTCGATATACAAATAGACCATTAAGCATGAACCTGTTTAAAAGGCACCTGATTGGTAACACATTTGGTGAAGTGCTTGACTTATAAACGTGAGGAAATGTATTGAGTTCCCATAAGCCACATGAATGTGTTGGACTTTGAGGCAGGCAGTTCTTTGAGGGCTTGGTAGTGCAAACATGTATTTCCAGAGGGGAGGGTGAGAGACAGGAGGATGCCTGGAGCGTGCTGGCCTGCCGGTCTATTTGTTCTAGCCTATTTGATAAGATCCCAGCTAATGAGAGGTCGTGTCTCAAAGGAGGCAAATAATATTTCTGAGGATGACTTTGAAGTTGACCTTGGGACTCCACACATACACACACACACATGTGTATACATTTAGATACACATGTGTACCAACACATACGCTTATGAAAGCAAATGTATGTACACATGCATTTTAAAATGACATGTTTGGTGTTGGAAAGAATTTTTAAAGCCAATCTTCAATTTAGTTTTCAACTTGGAATATGAAAACAAAATCAAACTACTTAGATTTTTTTTTAATTTTAAGATTTTACTTACTTATTTTATATGAGTATGCTGTATAATGAGTGCACTGTAGATGTCTTCAGACAAACCAGAAGAGAGCATCAGATCCCATTTCAGATGGTTGTGAGCCACCATGTGGTTGCTTGGAATTGAACTCAGGACCTCTGGAAGAGCAGTCAGTGCCCTTAACCACTGAACTATCTCTCCAGCCCCTATTTAGGTCTTATTTACTGCATAATTGTCTATCCTTAAAGCCAACAGAAAACTGCAGAAAATAGCCTTCTCAAGGTCAAAAGTCATGCAAATATTGCATATAAAATACTCTATGACCCAAAGATGCTACTAGTGTTGAAAAATTTGCCTTTTATATTTAAAACCACCTATTCTATGCCCCATTCTTATTCCTAATGTTCCATTCAAATCTTTCCTCTGGGCAGAGTTGTATTCTTGCCAAATATGATATTTTTTTAATGATTACAATCTTAAAGAAGAGACTGGGATTTCCCATAAGCCTGGAAAATTTGTTTTCATTTGTAAAACATACCATCATCTCTAGATAAAAAGATGGATGAAATATACAAATTATGTGGGGGTTTTTTTTGCCTAAAATATTTTAAGGTGGGGGAAATAATTATACCATGTGGAATTTGGCATCCCAGTCCCTGTTCTTAACACACAAACTATTCTGCATAAAACTCACATGTTTAAGTGAACCAAGCAACAGAGTGATGAAAAGCAAGTCATTGAGTCCTCAATATTGATTGTGTAATTTTATAAGAGATTATTATTGTGTGAAAAGACAGCATTAAAAGGAATTGTTTCCTCTCTTCCCCAACCCTGCCAACACACACAAAGCATAAAAGTCAAAGTAAAGAAAGAATTTGAAGTGGAGTAGTTCTCTAGCTGCCTGGTAAAGCAGAAATTCTGTTTCAAAACCACTGTAGACATAAAGCCATGAGGCCTGTGGTATGAGATGCTCACTTCACAATTACACATCTGGTCTGTACCATTACTGTCCCTGTAATGGTGACTATAATTTCCATTTCCACTCCTGTGCAGGCAGAGCAAGGGGCTCGCTTTAATGTAGGAATACAGTTATCTGAAAGTTATCCCTCACCATTTATTATCACTGTCCTTGTTCTGGATGGGGAGGGGCAAACTGAGAATTGGAAAGTTCAAAGATTTGCTGATACTATGTGCTCAACAAGAAGCAAAGTCTGGAAGAGAATCCATGTTTCCTCATTTTAGGTTTTCTTCTCTCTCTGGGCACCTTTAAGGGTGTTCTGTTTGGCAGTAGTATTTCCTTCCAAGTATTGTTTGTATATTAAATAAGAGAATACATGTAAGTTACAAATTATTCAGATACTTGCTATATATAAAAAGTAAGGCAGGCATGATGATGCACTCACAAAGCAAAGGCAGGTAGATCTTCTGACTTTGAGGCCAGCTTAGATATTATAGTAAGTTCCAGGTCAGCCAGGGTTACACACTCTCAAAGAAAATCAAATGACAGCAACAAAAATATAACTAAACGTTTTCAGTTACTAATGTTTTCTTATTATTTTATCTTACTACTATAGAATAGTATCTACTATTAACAGTGTTTATTTTCAAAAAAGTAAGCTAGAGTTCTAAGCAATGTGTGATTAGAAACTGTTTTTGAAAATATACATCCATTTTGATTGGCAAACATATAACACTTTACAGATGTAATAATGATTGTATTCTGCTTTAAACTTCACCCAATAAAACGGGTCATGATTATATGACCAGGGATCCCAACTCTAACACCAGTGACACATTAGGTCACATGGCTGTTTTTGTTAAAGCCTTCCTACACAGGTCAGGCATTCAACAAATCCTTCGCCTTTTCCAACTAGGTGAGAATAATACACTTCTCCCRTTTTGACTGTAAAAAGCCTCCTCCAATGTTGCCAAATGTCCTCTGCCAAGGAAAAATCACCTCTAGCTGAGAGACCGCTTTGATATTTATGGTAATGAATAAATTCCAAAACCTTTCACTGCCTATAAAATTTCCTTGATGGGCATTCTCCTTCTAAATATTTGGAGAAGTTGTTATGAAGTCGGCTGTAACCATTGCCTTTCAGAGCATAGTCAGAAGAAGACTCATTGCTTGACTCATCACCAGCACTCTCTACCACACAAAAAAAGTTCTTAGCACAGAAAAAAATATCGACCCTTAAGGACAAAGATGTCCCACCATTAGTGAATTCAAAGGAACATGCCACCGGCTCTTTACTGCCAAGAAAGAGTTCCAGAAATATTTTTGCACCATGGCAGAATGGCTGCAATAAATCTTCAGACCCCCAAGGTGGCTTCCGTTAAGGGCCATGTTCGTTGTAGGTGATAAATGCTAGTCTGTTTTGCCAGGACACCGATCTCACTGCTTTGTCTTCGTGCATTTTATGACAGCCAGCAGTTTGATAGTTCAAAACAGGAAGTCCCAGGAGTGTGGCGTGAGGCATGGCTTGGGGCCTTTCCCTTTTTCACTGTTAAGAAGAAGCCAGTGATAACAGACATGATGAATGGAAGGAATGATAATCATATTGTCAAACCCTACCCTAATCTCTGAAGCTTTTTAAATCTCTCACCTCTGATGTGGGGATAATATATTTCTGGACAGTCCTCTTTTTTAAAGTGACAGAATTTTACTGTTTTTCCTGAAATACTTGAACACTTTTCATTTATATACTCCAARACGTCCCYGTAAAGGTTGGGGTAGGTTGTTTTGTTTTGTCTCTCTTCCTATCCTACTTCCGTGGCACCTTTCCCCCTTCTTCCATATGCTCTTTGGTCCATCAGGAAGCAGTCAAAAGCTAAGTCTGTTTTCAGTGCACTTGGAGTCCATGACGTTAAGCATCAAAGCATAGATACAAGCTTGATAGGGTTAATGACCCAGGCTGACATCAACTGAGTCTYTCCATCATGAAGATTAGAACTAAACAACCTGATCACAGACCTTTTAACTTCTGAAAGAAGATCTTAGGAAATGTAGTCACTTTGAGAAACTGTTTGTTACTTTACTTTTGTTTTAGTTTTGGGCTGGGTTTGAGTATTGAATTATCTTTCCAAAATTAGAACCATATTTTTGTTTCTGGTATAGTTATGTGTCTTAGGACTTGGCACTCTTTCTGAAATGAAAGGCATTCTTATCTGTTAAACACTGCTGCCTAGAGATACGAACCAAAAGCTGGAGGCTGACAACCCCAGATGGGTCTGCCTATTCTGCAGGCTGCTTTGGAGTGAATCACAGGCTTTCTG
>BDUI01000356.1:35187-59054 GCA_002335545.1 Apodemus speciosus | reverse complement strand
GTCACCTTCTGGAGTCACTTTTATTTGCTTCACATACTTGCACTACTGAATCTGGCTGTATGAAACCCCGAAGGTATTCACTGAAATAAACAAATGTTTAGCAAGAATTTTTAAGCCCCTTTCCTCATTAAGTAGCATTAACAAGGTAGCAGTGTGTTGACAAAGTACAGTCTCAGCATRGAATTCTAGTTGCTGAAATTAATGAAATGACTTCAAAGTCAGTAGAGATGACTTTAGAAGTGGAGAACCTTGAGTACATAAGTAGGCGCTGAGCTGAAGACCAACCAACTGAAGATGAATTAAGCAAATAAATGCTTCTTTGGGGACACAGCAGCTGCCTGAGAGGGGGCTGTCTTATCACTACTAAATGACTGGTCCTCTCTGTTCCTGTCAGTTACCAAGGCACCTATGACATGAATGGCCTCCTCATGTCCCCTTACCCTTTTCTCCTCTGCCTGGCTGAAGGCTTTGTGAACTTGCCTTCTAGGGTGGGAGCAGAGGATTAACAGCCTCCACTCCCCACTATCCTATCCCACCAAGGAGAGTTCCTCAGTCACCTCAGGAACAGTGTTAATCTGCAGAAGGAAAGACCTTTTCATCTCCTATGGAACTCTTGCCTGTCTGGGAACCTGGTTTATTTTTTTCCATTCATACTCGCTCTGTGAGAGAAGTGAGGAAGAGGGCCGTGCACTCTGGGTGATCTCATTTTATTTGTTATTTGTTTTTGCTTTCTGTTGGCCATGCTGTGCATCCAAGCCAGGGTCACATACATGTAAGGCCAGCACTCTGCCTTGTCTCAGCAACTCAGTTAAATCCTCCCTCATAACTCTCTTTAATTTTGAACGTAAGCTGTGGTTCTCTAATCATAAAGAGCAGGAGTAAGGGGCCAAACTCCTTTATGTGCCCAAGGGAAAACTTATTTAAGTATTTAGCCCATCTCTTATATAAATACCAGTTGGTGTGTTTTCAAGTGATATAATCTTATAATCAAGTTCAGGCTGAATAATCATGAGTAGAAGGAATGAATACACAGAACACACGTGTCCTTGATTGGTTGTAGTTGTTGTGCCTAAAGTTCACCAAGACTCAGGAGTGATACATTTTGGTATGTTGAGAATAGAACTATATCTCCACATATAAGCTCATCAGGAACCCTAATGAAAATCAGATTCTTCCATGAGAAGTTCATGGACAGCAGGGTGTTTCTAAATGTAAAAAGTGATAAGAAAGAAAAGCCCCTGGATCTGAAAGCTGTAAGACAAATAAGGTATTAGGCTTGAACAAGGCATGAACTTGTTAGGTTACTCAYCTGAGCTTCTCTGTAGCCATCTAATCATTTACCAGGGTATGTTCCCCACAAGGAAATCTAGATAAAATATATTAGTTTAATTTATTTTCTACTTTGACAATCAGGACGGTTGTAAACTTTCATTTTATGGAAGGCTTGAATAAGAAATTTTTGTTTTGCTGAAGAAACAGCTTCAACCTGCCCTTTAATCCCTAGGTGGTCAGTTATTCCATCCATCTTAAAATCTCCCCTTCTCAWTCTTCACCCATCTCTGGTTCTAATCAATTGAGCAGTGAATCTTGCTCAGCCTAGAGCTGTAATCACTCCTTTTGTCTGAAAACTCATACCCAATAAATGTTATAAACCACAAAYATTTTTATAACCAGTGTTTAACATTTCATCCCTCTTTTGTGTGTCTGAAAATGATTGACCTGGTTTCTGACTATTTTCTCTTATGTGCTACAGCCTGAAATACACTTTTTATCTTGGTTCAATTAAACTCAAACTTATTGGTTTGTAAAGTACAATAGTAAAGCTCCCAGCTTAGCATAACCTTTCCAGAATTCAGTAAGAAGCTCCAAAGATGCACTTCAGCTCTAAGCCATGGATGTGGATATGTTCATTCTTAGGTTTGTATTTCCTGAAGGCTTAGAATAAACATGTATAAAAAYCCKAGGTGATGATTGTACATGAAAATCATTTTCAGAATAAATCCTCATGGCATACAAATGTAGGAATGTCTGCCAATTCCCAAAGTATTGGGATGTGTTCTCTAAGRTTTCTGCCTGCCTCTGCACAGGCAGCTACTTCAGGCAGCACTGTGGAATTATCACCTCCTCAAAGGTCCAGGTAAAAGCCTCACCACTTTTCGGCTTGGCCATGATACAAGAAGTTCCCATCCTCTTGAGCCACTAGTCAATTCAACGATATCTTCATTACTATCTCTTTGCTGGTGGTGACCCTCCATTTAGAGGGAGATGTTTTTCTAAACTACTCTAGTGTGGACATTTTCAAGTGTATTTCAATTTCAAAATCGAGAGACTATGAGTCCCCAAGCGTGTATTACCCCACTTCAATTATCAACATTTCCTGCAGTGCTTGCTAAATGGCAATTCATTTTCTATTTTTTAAAGAAGCTCTATTACATAATTGCCATTCAACATTTGGGATTTTAATATCCTGAACAACCTTATCTTGGGTGAGTGCCCTCTTTCCATGTCCAGGCTTAGGATAAATTAGACCATGCATTACCAATTTGTTGACTCCAGGTGGGATGCTTCTAAGTTAGATCTTCTATACTTGTGTAATCTGATCTGTACACTACTTTTGTAAGTTGAAGCCTAAATATGTAAGTTTTAAAATAATCCCACTGTATTGAAACCTCCTCCATCTTTGGAGAGCTTATACCTAAAACTGTCCTTGGCAATACTTAGCTTGCACACACTCTTTTTTTTTTCTTTTTCTTAAATTCAGCACTTTTATTTTTAGGTTAACTGTTAAATATGTGTGGTCAGTTTTGGCAGCTCCCACCATTCCCTGTTATCTAACATCCTATATTTCGCACTACCCTGCTAAAATGGCTGCTTCTAGTCTGTGAGAGAGGAGCTGTAGCAGGGATGGCTTGCTACCTGATTTGGAAAAAGGAAAGACACAGGTGTCAAATTTTCAAATCCAAATATTGACCGTTTCCCAACCTCTCGTTAGCATATATAATCTGATTAGTAATTTTTATACCTTTTTCGACTTTTACAAGAAGTGAGAGGAAAACCCATGGAGAAATACAATACAAAACAAAACAACATAAAACACCACACACACACACACAAAAAAAGAAGTATGAGACAACAACTCACTCCAGCATTTAGGACACTTCATCAATATAAGTACACATTCTGAGTTCTTAATAAAGATCATTGGATGCATACAATTTCTATAGTTCAATAGATACATGTAAAGTAAGTGATTTCTTTTTTTGTTGAATATCGTCTTCCTTTACATTGCCAATGGTAAAACCTTTCCCGATTTCCCCCCTCCCCAAAGACCCCCAACCCCTCCTCCCACCACCTGCCTCCACATATATGCCCCTCCACCCAACACACTCCCACTTCCCCACCCCTCGATGTCCCTTTGTCGGGACCTCTATTGAGCCTTTACCTGACCAAGGACCATTCCTTTCACTGATGACCAACAAGGAATTTCTCTGCCACATTTTTGGCTGGAACCATGTGTACCCCTTGGTTGAATGTTTAGTCCTTGGGAATCCTGGGGCTTCTGGGTAGCTGAGATCATTGCTCTTCCCATAGGGCTATAAATCCCTTCAGCTCCTCTGGACAGCCCTTCAGATCCTCCATTGGGGACCCCATGCCCTGTCCAATGGTTGACTGTTAGCATCTGCCTCTGTATTTGTAAAGCTCTGGCAGGGAAGTGATTTCTTTACAGTAAGATTTCTGGGTTCTATAAAATGCTGGTTTATGTTATGAACCCCCAAGAATGCCATTCTGATATGTAGTTAATCATGAAACAATATTTTCATCATCGGAACTTTTTGGCTCATATCAAATAAGACCATAGGAACTAGACAGTATAATTGGGGGAAAAATCAATTGGCAATTCCTAATTAAATCTGTATGTCAATATGTTAAATCTTTATTAAAACTAATATGTATGGAGTTCCAAGCTTTATAGTTGGGCATGAAATTGTGTGGCATGTCCTCTAAAGGAAAGAGACTAGAAGAGCAGAGATAATCATAAAAATTCTTAGCCGGGCATGGTGGCACACACCTGTAATCCCAGCACTTGGGAGGCAGAGGCAGGCGGATTTCTGAGTTYGAGGCCAGCCTGGTCTACAGAGTGAGTTCCAGGATAGCCAGGACTACACAGAGAAACCCTGTCTCGAAAAACCAAAAAAAAAAAAAATTTTTGCTTCATTAACCAGGAATGGGTAAAGTAGAGATAACCTAGATTAGAGCAAATCAATTTTTAAAATGTATACAATTAACAGTAAATTCAAATATATAATTAAATAATACATCTATTACATTTATCATCTTTTAAATTTACAACTGAAAGCTTGTGAAAAGTATAAGGTATAATCAACCATAAACTTAATGTATTTGAAGCAACTTAAGTTTAGAATCCTTCTACAACTTTATCAATATTTTTGCCCATTTTTCCTGTTTTTTTTTGCCTTCATCTAATTCAACCAGAATTTATGGAGAGAATAATGATAGGGCACACATTAATATTTTGCAAAACACTTGACTTAGCTTTTAAAGGAACAAAATCACTTTGCTGTACATCTATAGCTTTTCTAGTCACTAAATAGTTCAACTGTGTAATTAAAGTATCTGATTCCTATGGAATCAGCCTTTGATTGTACAAAGGAGGACACTCTAAGAGAGTGACTACATGCCTTGAGCATATAGTATAGTAAGCCAAGGGGCCTAGAGGAAAAGGAATGGTTGGGTCAATTATTAAGCTATATACATGAGATTCATTGTAGCATATGAATAGAGAGCCCTAGGCACGTGGAAATGAATGAAGGGCTAAGCAAATACTAACTACTACATGAGCACAGTCAGAACCCAACCCAAACAGATCTTTGCTTCTATTCCAGACTTGGTCAGTACACCTTTTCTTCTTTTCATTGTTTTCCCATCAACAGGAAGTTCTAGTTTCACAAAAGTGGTTGTTTCTTGACATATCAGGGTCAGGTACAGTTTGTAGAACATGGGTTGTCAGAGTTAATTATTCTGTAAATTATGCTAGAGCCTAAAATACTGCATTTTGAACAAATTTCCCAAAGATGCTGGTCTCAGGGTTCATGGTTAGAAATATTGCATGAGATCGTATCTAAGTTCCTTCAAATACAAAGTCTGCTTTGACTTTATGTTATATTTCTCCCTTTGGGATGATAGAATCCATTAAATAAAGTAGAATATTGATTCTGTAAATGTCATTAATATAAGCCATGCAATGATAGAAATATTCATCAACTCAGCCTCTGGGTCAAGAAATTTAACAAACTAAACTCTTTAGTCTCCAGTCTTTGGGCAAAGGGGAATAAGAAGATAAGCATTTATCAGTGATCTATTGTGTGAAGATCATTTGCCATAGTGGCCTACTATAGCAAACCTAAGCAATGTGCCCCCATTCCTTAGGAAGAAAACAGAATAAAGGAAGTCAAGTAGGTGGCATGCCATTCCATGGCTTGCCGGAGGAAGACACAGATCATGAGTATGAAGTCCATTCTCTGGAAAGATAAAAACCTACCATGATAACTACCAGAAACCGAGTATGCCATATTAGAGACTGTTTGCCCTGCCATGTGTATAGATAGGCAAAATAGCACCATCCTCTCAGTCATCTCCGTGATATATCTAAACCATCCCAACTATTAAAAAGTGAATCTTCAAGAAAAGAGGTGTTTCTGTTTATAATGAACTTCTGGAGAGGCCTGTGTTGGAGTCTCAGAAGTCATATGGAAAAACTAGATGTGGTGGCATAATGTTTGTAATCCCAGAATTGGAGGATGTGGAAAAAGTTGGATCCCTGAAGTTCTCTGGCCAGCCAGCCTGGACTCTCTGAGTTCCTCATGCACAGCTATGTTTTTTAAGTGTAGAAGTGTTACCTTTGAAATGATTTTAATTTCATAGGCAAAACCTGACCTTTTCTCCTTAAGTGTCACAACCATTAAAGTTATATAATTTAAGAGTACACATAATAAATATTAGTAGAGTAGGGCCATAATCCAACATAATTGCAGGAGCCAAGCTATGCTAGAATTTTAAAGGATTTAGGCATGTGTGCATCAGTTTTTTTTTTAAAGTAAGTAATAGCCAAATAAAATTGTTTTGGTTCCTATTTAGAACAGAGAAGGAGCTATAGACTATAACCCAAATTTTATGGGGACCAATCGACTTAGGATACTTTTTATTCATTAAGTTAGGCTTTGCAAATGAGTCTGGGGTTTGCATTCTAATTAGCTTCATGTCTGGTATCAATGTCCATGTATGTTGGCATTTGGAACCCCTTTACACACACACACACACACACACACACACACACACACACACACACACACACACACTTTCTGTATGGGCAATAAGCAGTAAGTATTCTGTGATTCCCAGTATCTGAGAAAGATCTGTCTGTGAAGAGAAGTTATTTATGTCCTCAGAGAGAAAGGCACCATATAGTGTCTCTGATATAGAAGAAAAATACATTTTTCTTAATGGATTCCTTGCTAAGGAGTGCTTGCTCCTGTTTAGTGAGTAAGTCTCCTCCATGCCCAGTGGTTTGTGGAGGGAGAAATGTAGAGAAGGAAAGGAGAGGAGGATGCAGTGAATCATTGTTCTTCTCCAATGCAGTGTGTTTGCTGTTTATAGGTTACGATTATTCCAGCCCCATAATTTACCTCTATAAGAAGGGTTCCAGTCCACTAGCAAAGGCAGTGTTAAGTTCCCCAAATTGGCACATACTTCATCATCAAGGCTTGAGAAGACATTGGATAGAGTAAAATGAGCATTGTCAAGCCATTCACACAACTCTTGAGAAGCTTCTTAAATGAGTGTGTATTTGACTTCACTTTGAAGAGTCTCCTACAAGGAAAATGCTCACTTTCGAAAATACTGTATTCTTTCCAATAAAGTTATGGAAAACAGCCCATCTCCAGCAGCGATAAAGGGCACAGAAAAGAACTGGTGAATGCTCAGAAATTCTACCCTCCAGGGAAGGACTCTTGGAGAAAATGGTCCTGTCAGATGTTAGAAAATGCCACCGTTGTGTCAATTATGGAAGACATTTCAGATGCTACATAGCATATCATTTATGTCAGAGATGTCATTGAGTTAATCTATCAATAGAATAAATGCCATGCCGATTACTCAAATATAGTAATTTATAAGTTGTTCTAATAAAAGGACAATTTTTCGTATGCTGTCACTCATCATTGATATATTTCAGTGCTTGTGAATATTTCCATGTAATTATGTTTAATGCTCTAAACTATAAGTGCTGTAATTTCCTGTGACCTGTTACAGCTAGATGCATTACTTGATCAGAGCTCTCAATGGAGCATTTTGGGCACACATATTTAGTTAATTGGTAATTTTTTTTCCTGCCTGTGTTTATGTGAAATATACTCTATAAGGGAAGGAAATCAGCCTACATGCAGCTGAGACTGGAAGAGAGCAATTAGGTTCTATCAGAACAAACAGCTGTCAATAATGACTTCAGAATAAAATTACCAGCAAAGAAAAGAACCCAGACATCTGCAAGATATGTAGAAATATTTTTATATCCTATTAGCTGAGATCTGGACAGGGCTATCACTGAGTTTCACCAGCTGTACCTGCTATTTTATTTCAAAATACTCTCAGACCGAGAGAGCACTGAAACTCATTGCATAAACTCAATAGCATTAAAAATAATATTGGCTTCTTTGAACAGTGTGTATTTTGATTTTATGTAATCAGCATGAAGACTTTCTATTTCAAACTATTTTGCTGTTGCTCCAGGCCATAATATGAGACTTAAAAATAGTTCTGTTATCTTTGTTTTGTGTCTTTCCAATCTGAGTTCTATTGCTTGGCTATTTTTCTTTCTGTGTTTGGAAAAAAATATGTTTGGGTCTCATTACACGGTTTCTGATTTGCTTGCCTCTGGGGTTGTTTCTGGCACAGGAAATTTGCAAGGTTGGCTTCTGGGATTGGAGTTTGGTTACAAGATAAGTCTATGTACTTGCAGGCATCTGGAGATAGTAACGTAGTTGATGTTTAGACAAAAGCAATCTATTTTTATAAGGCCAGTTTTTACAGTCTCTTATCTATTGACATTCTAAGTTCACTAAAGGAAAAAGCTACATAAATGGATTATCAAATTCTTTTGTTCCATTTTAACTTTTACACATAAATCATCAGTAAAAATGATGCATCTTTTAAACATCATATACTGCAAAGAATATTAGGTGTATCTCATATCCTTGCTTCCTAAATGTGGCTGTGGAGTGCAGCTCCAGCATCATTTTCAACATTTCCAGAAATAGTTCATCTTGAATGCAGCCCAAGACCACTGGATAAAGTACCTCAGAATCTGTTTTTGTTTGTTTTGTTTATGGGTTGCTTTATTTAAGAAAGAGTCTCTCTACATAGTGCTCTGGTAACCTGAAACTTACTATGTGGACTAGGCTTTGCAAATTCACAGAGATCCCTAGTTTCTATACCCTGAGTTCTGGGATTAAAGATGTATGCCACCACGCACACACAGCAGAAGCTGTATTTTTATTAACATTGCTTCTCAGTGTGCACAGGTATCTTGAATAAATAGTGAACAAATACAAGGTGGTATGTTCCATAGCAACTGATATATAGAAGAATCTCTCCTTCCATAGATATTGAACTGAGTTATTGAACAATAACTTTCACCTCTTTGGTATCACAATTTCTTGACAGTTTTCTCTCCTCTGTTAATACTCTGCTTGTCTTGCCTATTTTCATCTGCAAACCAGCATGCTATTCTAAATACAGTAACACTAGTTTTTATTAAATAGTTAGCATATAGTCATCATTTATGCATATTAGGATAACTGAAGGCATCCAAAGACCACAATACTCTAAAGGAGATAGAACTGCCATAATCAGAGTGATCTAATTTATAACCTAGTAGATAAAGAAAATTTGGAAAGTAATTTTAAAAAACACATAATTTGTGTCTTTTTGAGAAGTTAAATTGGAAGAGAGCTGTCATTTATAAGTAAATGCCAATTATTGCTATAGTATTGTGCTTTCATACCACCAATATTCTTGTAATCTATAGGCCTTGGGCTTGACTAGTGTTCTAATCAAAACCAGTGCCTGCCCTCAGCAATTTTCCATTGACGAGGACCATGAGCCTTGACAGACTTTTCAGCTCTCTAGGAATAGTTGTGTCATCTTGGTCCATTTTCTTGCCCTTGTGTAAATGTCAGTGTCATTTCCTCGGATGGAGGGATGAGATGACAGCTGTACCCAAGCCATGAGAATATACAGCTTGGGCTGAGGCCAGAGCATTTCTTTCTCTGTTCTAACTATCTATATGCCTAGGCCTGGAATCTTCTAGCCTCCATATATTCTAATCTGCCAAGTGGACTGATTCAATCTGGCTTCTCTTGGCTTCTCACTGAATTTCTCTGTAAGGTCTCATACGAAATTTGGCAAAATGTTCTAATCTTCTGACTCCTTCTCATACACTGGCTAATTCTGTCTTCACCTTTGTCTAGCTTGTTCTTTTTGCAACTTATTTCTGTAAAATTGTGCTGGCCAAAGGGTCACAATTAAACTACCCACCTCAGACCACACTACCCAGTTTATTTTTCTTATTTTTCCTCTCTTGCTGCTCTTAAGTAGCCTCTCTCCCTCTGCTATTTTCTTGTGAGTAGGATATATCCTATCTCTGACTCATTCTGTCAAACCTTTCTCTGATTTATCACTTTGTCTGCTACTCAATTAGATGTCACTTTCAAACATAACTGCTTCCTTTTACAAACTAGCCATACTTTAATTGATAGGGATTAAAGGTATGTACTAAGGTCATGTGTGTATCTCACCCAAACCATACTGTTATCCAGGGCATTCTTCATTCCACTCAGTTCATATCTTTGAATGTGGTCCTTTGCCAGTGTATCCTGGTTGCTGGATTACAATTCCTCTAAACCCTTACTAGAAGATTTAAGCAGACAAACTAAGAGTAGTGATGCAAAGTAACTTATAAAAATCTGAGCACAGAGTCCTCTCAGGATCCAGTAAGCCAGCATGAAGGAGGTGGTAGAAATACAAAATATCACTGAATCTGTTTTCATATTACCCTAAATGCCATACGCATGACTATGACACCAAGAAATTAAGCTACGTGTTCATTTTAACTGGGGGAAAGAAGAAATTTAAAACAGAAGCCTCATCATAATTACTTTAGAGTTTTATTAGGATGGTCACCAGATTACTGCTGTAAAACTGCTCATAAAACTAAATACCTTCCCATAGATATTTTTGAAATAAACTTGAAATTCATAAATGCCATTCTTAATAGCTGAAATTTAACATCCAATCAAATTACAAGCTGATAGATGTGCAAAATGCTTGCAGTAATTTTCAGCTATATTTTACTATATTCTCGTCCAACTCACTGATCTCTGATGTTTCCAAATCCTGCTGTTCTTTGCCAGACCAGTGATGTGTCAACTGAGGGTCAGCATCAAAATTCCACTAAATTAGTCAGAAAAGCCAACTCTTAAGCATATCTCCAGAATGGTTTTAGTGCAGAATGGTCCCTTATGCCTCTTAACATTTCTCTTTTTGCACATTACTACTGTATCACATCATGGGACATTAAGCATATTTCAACTCATGGGACTAACTAAATCATGTTTTTAGAAATTGAAAACAAATCTTATAACTGGATGAGTGATGATATTAAAGTAATAACAATTTCCTGGTAAGCGTGCTTGTTTAATGGATTGCATAGTCTTTCCATGTGTAAACAATGCAGTAGCTTTCGCTAATGGAAATTGTTTGGCTTTTAAGAACCAAAGTTTAACAATCATTGGATTTGCTAGAGAAGTCACCAGAAATCTAGAGTTTGCATTCTGATTTTCATTAATGGCATTATTGTCCAACAAGAAGATAACTTAGGAAAGCTGAGTTTACTTCAGCAATAGCGGGATAGAACCAGCATAACACCAGACTGGATTTAAAAGTGCTGCCTTCTTCTCTTTTGCTGGAATGTTCTGTACTATATAAGTATGCTGAATTGTGCTTGCCTCAGCCTAAAGCACAGGGTGATACACTCCTTTTTTGAAAGATATTTAGAAAAATTTGTCTCAGTGCTTGGCAACTACTCTGACAGAAAACAGATAAAAATAAGGGTAGTTTATCAGTTCTGCTGTCCTTATCATGTTTCAGGTTGAAGGCTGTTGAAATGATGAGAAACAAACAACACTAAATAGGGCTTTGTGATTATCGCTGCTGTGGGGAGCTCAGGTTCAGCATCAAAGAAAAATGCATTTGCTTTCAAAACTCAATCCTTCATTTTGAGAGGTACACTGCACTAAGGTACTGACATCTTTAAAAAAAAAGAGAGAGAAGAAAAAGAAAGTCAGAGAAGGCAGTAAAGTGCTGCTGTGGGAACTCAGAAACCCAAACAGAAGTCATCTGGCACACTTGTAAAAGCTCGGAGCTTTTAGCTTTTCTGTTTCTTACAGCTGTAGACTGGTGTCTGAGGACTGCCATTTCTAAGCAGCTGGAGTAAAGCACAGCGTCGTGATGTTTGCTTCACACGGAATTCTTTAATAGCTTGCTTTATCTTTGATATATGCATAAGTAGAGTCTCCCATGTTGGGGTTTGGGGGTATTACTTGCTGTGATCTAGGAAGAGGTCTGATATATTCACTCTTGCATCTTTTGGGATGCAACTTAATTTGATCTCCTTTAATTTCTCTGGCATGGAAACTGCCAAGTGAAGTTGTTGGATACGAACACACAAAGAAGCCATTGTCCCTTCCTCCATACTGATCTGATCATCTAACCAAAATTGAAGATAGAGAACCTGTTGTTGCAGAAGTAGAATGCACTCAGGAAATTTCCCCCAGAGTACAGCATTTGAGGTGATTATCAAGGAAGATATATATGAACAGATGACAATTATAAAAACATGGAAAGACCAACATAAACTAAGAGCGAGAGGTGGGCAGACTACAGACTTCTTTGGCTTTTTAATGTGGGAAAACCATGAATACAGTCATAACCATATTGTTTAAAAGAGAGGCAATTGCCTGGGTGTGATGGTACGCACTTTTAATACTAGAACTAAAGAGGCTAAGTCAGACTGATCTCTCTGGGTTTGAGGCCAGTGTAGGGGGAGGTTTTGAACAGAAATCTGAGTGTTAAAGTGGAAGGTCCTGTTCCCCAGTTCTTGATGTAAAGATGATAGCAGCCAGTGGCTAGGCAGAAGTGTGCAGGAAGTCCAGGTTCCCAAAGACAGGCTAGCAGACACAGGAGGAGGAGGAAAAGAAATTTGCCATGTTTTTGAGGGAGAGAGAGCCATCACCCATGTGAGATCTTGGGTGGAGTGGCCATTGGCCACTTCCCTGATTGGGCCTTAGGTAACAGGTGGGAGATTGAAACACAACTAAGTTGAGCACAGAGTTAGAGTGCTGAGCAAGGAGAAGGTAACTGGGAAACTAAGTTGAGGGCAGACTTAGAGTGTTGAGCAGTGAGTAAAAGGAAGGGCATACTAGCTGCAGGAGGCTTAGAAGAACCCAGCCACTGAGCCCTAAGGAAGGTTAAAGATGAGCAAACGTCTGTGTCTTTCATCCATGGATCCAAGGGAACCAGGGCAGTGGCTGGTAGCATG
The DNA here is from genome assembly GCA_002335545.1 of Apodemus speciosus. Lineage (NCBI taxonomy): Eukaryota > Metazoa > Chordata > Mammalia > Rodentia > Muridae > Apodemus > Apodemus speciosus. The sequence continues at coordinate 46,381 of BDUI01000356.1, read as the reverse complement.
GTCTGCCTGAAACTTATAGCAGAGTTGTAGAAACTACACATTACAAGCCAGACTGGTCTACAAAGTGAGTTTCAGGATAGCCAGGGCCCTGTTACACAGAGAAACTCTGTCTTAACAAATCAGAGAGAGGGGGGTAGCGGGTAATGATCTGAAGTTGTTTTAGTTAGAAATAACAGGACAAAGCTAGAACAGTCCAAGGGAGTATATTAAAGCAAAGGTTTAAATACTAAGTCACAAGTGACACAGAAGTAACTTTCACCATTTTCCCAGAATTTCATTGCTTCTGTCCTTGCTTTCTTCCGAGATAGAATTGAGAAATGTATCTGCAAAAGAACTCCTTCTTCCTTTGTTTGTAGAAACCTTGATAAGTTTAGTTTAGCCTTAAGACTTACTAGATAATTAGGTTCATTAATGGCTAGAGCTATTATCATAATCAGATGTAATAAAAATGAAAAAAATATACAAAATGTTGAGAAGGTTTATTTGACATCCCCAAGGTGATATTGTGACATGGAATAAAAAGTACTTTATATTTCATAGATTCACTTTAAGATGGACATATATCTATCTAATTCTTTACTGAAATCCTTTACTCCAGAAAAATGAGACCACATAAATTCTAAAGCAGGCAATTCCTTCCCTTTCTTCCCTATAAACAACAACAATAAACACTAAACAGTTTGCTGTGCTTTGTGGGGTAAAAACACATATTGTTCAAGTCATATCCTCCCTTTTGTCTCTTCTCACAATTTTTCATTTTAGACTCAAGTGGTTATTTGATTTGTTTTCCTTCCTTTTGTGTGTTGGGGGAATAAAATCATTACTATAAAAAGCTTTCAACTCTTTGGACTTGGAATTATTCCTGTCAGTCTTCTGAGACTATGCAGTACCTTTCTGCAATGCTATAGAATACCATGTCATCTAGATATTTGAATAGTGCCAGATTGGGGGTTAAGAACATTTTCTTGCCATAACTATAGTCAACTTGATGTATCTATCATCTTGGATACATTTTTAGTGTATTTTCCTCTAAGAAGAGATGTATTCACCAGTCTTCCTTAGAAATTGTGACATATTAGAATAAAAAAATTAAAGCATTCTACATTGCCCAAAGACTTTTTGCAGGATCTATCATTGTCGTGATACTTTATGAACTTAAAATGTAAGAATCTAGTGGCCTAGTCGGGCGGTGGTGGCACACGCCTTTAATCGCAGCACTCAGGAGGCAGAGGCAGGCAGATTTCTGAGTTCGAGGCCAGGCTGGTCTACAGAGTGAGTTCCAGGACAGCCGGAGCTACACAGAGAAACCCTGTCTCGAAAAACCAAAAAAAAAAAAAATAGTGGCCTTTGGCACAGGACATAAAGCCATATACAATTTTAAATTAGGGATTGTATGAAAATAATATAGTCTACAAAAAGTGTTCCTGTGTGACCATTAATTAATTATTTTAAAATTTTCTTTTACTACCTTGCAGCTACATGAGATTAGAGAAACTGCTGATTCACATGAAATTGGACTTGGTGCTTACCAGACTGATCCATTGTATAGTTTAGGTAGACATTATATACAGACCTTTAACATGTTTACTGATCCATGAAGTTTTTCACATGTACCTCATAGAAGGAACAGTACGATTTGAAGTCACCTCTCTTGCAGGTCTATCAACCCTCATCTTTCAAGTCCCATTTTAAATCAATACCAACACAGTCCTTTCTTTCTTGTCATCCATTTATGTAAATCACTACATTTTTGATAGGCCTCCAAATCTTTAATATTAAGAACAAAGTCATCATATTGTCATATCTCCTACCTAACTTAGCAAAACACTTCATTATTTATTGACCGATGAGATAGGTTTACAGTTGGACAAACAAAAACATAAAAACAGATAGACAGATGCCAACAGACAGTGGCATGTGAAGATTATCTGCTATTAGAAGACTATCATAACTAATCTTGTTTGTCAATTTGACATGCTAGAACAGGGAACCTCAGTTAAAGTACTGCTTGTATCTGATGGCTGGTGGGAATATTTATGGGGCATTTTTCTTCATTGCTAATTGATGTAAGAGGGAAGACCCAACACATTTTGGGCAGGACTATCATAAGGGCCTGAGCTGTATAAGAAAGCCTGGGATCAATCAAGTAAGCTGCATTCCTCCATTGGTTTCTGCTTTAAGCTTTGGGGCTTGTCTTGGTTCCCTGAATGAATGGCTCTAAGCTGTAAGCTAAAATAATCACACCTCAAGATTAATCAGTGTCAATCTTCCATGTAATAAATTTAAAAACTGCCTTGTTAATATTATGCCATATGAAACCACAAGTGTGTGCCTGCCGCCCATTGGAGGAGTACAAGGCTCTGATTACATCAATGCTGTTCCTTCCCAGGTTGACTCTGGTCATGGTGTTAGCAAAGCAACAGAAAATAACTAAAACAGAACCTAAGTTAGTAATATGCATATTTACTGTGAGGCAAGTGTGTATAGTCAAACCAAGGCATTTTAGATTGATCCATTCTGAACACATAATGTACTCAGCTTTTAGGATTAGATCAAAAGAAACACAAAGTTTCCCTTGACAGTGTAGGAATACAGGTGTGTGCTGTTTTCGTAGCATCTTCTTCTATAATAGAGGGTGCTCATTGTTTTAAGCCCCCTGCCTTTGTAAGCTAGTTCCTTTGTGAGCCTATCTACTTGGAGTGGCAGACCTTGCCACTCATTATAGCTTGTTTCTTTCATGTCCTTTTCTTTCAGTCTGGTTCTTCAAACTGGAACACTAACCCATAAGTCCACATGTAATGGAGTTTAAAAATTGCCTTCAATTTCTTTGTGTAACAAAGATTGAGGAATTTATTTTCCCATAGGGAATGCTTGAATTTCACTAAGAATTTTCAAGTACATTTAATGCTGAAAAAAAGAAAATAAGGAGGAAGAAATTCCCAATTGATTGTTATTTATTAAGATTTTCTGTTAATACTACCCTGCATAGTTTATATGGTGTAACATTTTAATTAATATAGAATATATTAATTTTATATATCACACTACACTAGTTTTAAAACTTTCTTACAGAATTTTACAATAAGATATACTTGAGTTATTAATAGATAGTATATTTTTATTTTCATTTTTATTATAAATTCAACTGAAAATAGACCTAAGATTGCTTTGTTTAAAAAGGCTGACTAGATATTTTTGTTCATGCTTTAGAAACAAGGACTTTCATATCCTAGGCTTCCCTCAAATGCTGATCTTCATACTTCAATTTTTCAAATGCTAGGATTACAGGCATAAACTGCAACATATACTCTCTCACTATATGTTAACCAATAATTTAAAAAAACGTGAATATAAGCAGCCTAATAAATGTTTGTCTTTTCACATTTTAAAAATAATACCTATATTGTATGCTATAACCAATGATGGAAGTAATTACAGATTTAGCATTTCTTTATTTTGAAATGAAATGAACCGTACTCAGTATTGTTACATACATCCAAGTAACTCGTGCTTTAGTATTTTTCATTCCAGTGACCGAGATACTCTTGTAATAGCTATTCAGATTTATAAGTTGGAGATCTGATTAATAAAATCAGTAAAGGCTTTCTTATGTGTTACTTTCTTGCTAAGTTTTTGTGGGCTTCCCCCCACCCCCCGTTTTTGTCTTATAGTGCGGGTGTTGGCAGAACTGGCTGTTTCATTGTAATAGATGCCATGTTAGAAAGAATAAAGCATGAAAAAACTGTAGATATTTATGGCCATGTAACATTAATGAGAGCCCAGAGGAATTACATGGTGCAAACAGAAGACCAGTACATCTTTATCCATGATGCACTGTTAGAAGCAGTGACATGTGGAAATACCGAAGTGCCAGCTAGAAACTTGTATGCCTACATTCAGAAGCTGACACAAATAGAAACAGGGGAGAATGTCACCGGAATGGAGCTCGAATTTAAGGTAAGACATTGACTATGATGTTGTTACTCATCAGTAAGTCATTTTATCTTTGAAATAGGCTTCATGTCATTATCTTTCAAATTTCAAAGTGGGATGTTCACTTGACCTTCTCCTCTGGTATCAGATTTATATGATGCACTCTTCTCCTTTTCCTTTTCCTTCTTCTCTTTCTCCTTCTTCTCCTCCTCCTTCTCCTTCTCCTCCTCCTCCTACTCCTGTGCTTTTTCCTCCTCCTCCTTCCTTCCTTCCCTCTTTCATTCCTTCCTTCTTTCCTTCCTTCCTTCTTTTCTCCTCCCTCTCCTCTTCTCCTCAATGTTTTATTCCCTGACAATAACAGAGTCCACAGAATCATCATTTAAATTCAGAAATCATGTTCTCAAAATGCAATGATTACAATATTCTGTAGGCTATATGAAATAATTTGCTAACAGGAAATACATTTTGAGTATTTGCTATCAAGTAAAGAGCAGAGTGATATCAAAAGTGGGCATCTTAGGTACAATGCAAATAAATCAGTGGCTAAAATTACCTTTGTGAATTTTCTTTTCTTTTTTAAATTCAACAGCGTCTAGCCAGCTCAAAAGCTCACACCTCAAGATTCATCAGTGCCAATCTTCCATGTAATAAATTCAAAAACCGCCTTGTTAATATTATGCCATATGAATCCACAAGGGTGTGCCTGCAGCCTATCCGAGGAGTTGAAGGCTCTGATTACATCAATGCCAGTTTCCTTGATGGATATAGGTATCTATCCTCATTCCCTTGACAATCCAGAGCCTTGATATTTGCATGTGCTGTAGATTTATAGCCACAAAGAATTTCATCTTAATTCAATGCCATTTTCTTTCTGAATATATTATCATCCAATTCCTTCGTGATGGTGTCTTATTTATGTGTTTATTCTTAGATAGAATTAAGCAGTATTAATGCTATTTCTATTGTATGGGGAGTGGGGGAGTGCGTTTGTGTGGTATATGTACATGCTTACATGGATGTGTGCATGTTTATGAGTATGATTTATGTGTGTGTTTATATCAGCATAGGTATGTTGGGGGCATGTGTGCATGTGAATATCAGAGATCAGCATTACATGTCTCCCTCAGTTGCTTTCCAGCTTATTTTTTGAGAAGAGCCTGTCACTGAACCTAGAGCTCATCCTTTAAGTTGAATTAGCTGGCTAATAAAACCTAGACAACTACTTGTTACCTACCTAGCAACTCCCTTCCAAGACTCTATATGATTGCTAAGGATCTGAACAACAGATACTTTACCAGCAGAACCATCTCCTCAGCCTCTGATTATGGCTTCTTTTAATCTGACCTTGTAACCTATTCTTTCAGACACCATTTAGATCTGGAAGTTGATAAAGAAGCTATTTAGTACCTTTTTTCATAAATTTAATAGATTATGTGAGCAGTGTTTCTAGAAAATGGAGTCACACAACTAAGCATTTAATTTATTTGTATAACATATGAAATTGAGCTACCAGTACTGCACTAAAAATTTAAATAACAATGTTAAAGACATCCATAGTAATATTAACAATATAATTGATCTTACAACATCCCCAACATGTACTAAACAATCTTATTGATTATGTATCCTAATGGAAATCCCCTGTAGTTGAATTAATAATATATGTAGGACTAGTATTGACAATTCACAAATAAACTTGTGCATGTTGTCAAAATACTTTAGCATTTTCTTTTCATTTTCTCTACTCAGACAACAGAAAGCCTACATTGCTACCCAGGGGCCCTTAGCAGAGACAACTGAAGACTTTTGGCGTATGCTTTGGGAACACAATTCCACCATCGTTGTGATGCTCACCAAGCTGAGAGAAATGGGAAGAGTAAGTGTGTTACCCAATTTGGAAACCCACATAAAACTTATTAATTTATGGGGTTTTGAAAGATTCAGTACTTTGGCTGCAGAGGCATGCAATAGTAGGGACAAATAGGTCAGTCAGTGGTACCCAATGACTTACATTTGATATAAGCTTCTTACTCTTTGACTGAATAGGTTACAGTTTTATGATCAAATGGGCCATCATATCCTCATGTAAAGAAACTTGATTTCTTGTCTTTCATTCTTAAGCCAAACTTTATTTTTCTTGTCCATTGAACATGGTTCTAGGAAGCTACATAATATTTCAACAGTTATAATAGCAAATTTGATTTTAAGAATACATGTTCTGAAGTACATATCAAGTAGTATCAGAGAGATACTTGAAGTGCCACCACCAGGACAGCACCTGAAAGCAGTTTTGCTTTGCTGTTAGAGATAGTCTCATTCTGTCTCTTGTTATAAATAGCATGATAGACTTATGCCTAAAACCCAAGTCTTAGAGCTTATTTAGAAAGCGTAAAGATGGTTGTCTCTGGAGGGGCTCTGCCAGAGCCTTACAAATACAGAGGTTGATGCTAACAACCAACTATTAGACTGGGCATGGGGTCCCCAATGGAGGAGCTGGAGGATGGTCTAGAGGAGCTGAAGGGATTTACAGTCCCATGGGAAGAACAATGATTTCGGCCACCCAGGTGCCCCAAGACTCCCAGGGAGTGAAGCATCAACCAAGGGGCACACATGATTCAAGCCAAAAATGTGGCAGAGGAAGGCCTTGTTGGGCATCAGTGGGAGGAATGGTCCTTGGTCAGGTAAAGGCTCAACAGATTCATGAACAAAGGGAAATCGAGGGTGGGGTAGGAGGGAGTGTGTTGGGTGGAGAGGCATATACAAGTAGGCAGGGGGGAGGAGGAGGGGGAGTGGTTGGGGGTCTTAGGAGAGTGGGATATTGGGAAAGGTTTTACCATTGACAATGTAAATGAAGACGATATTCAATAAAAAATAATTTAAAAAAATAAAGCATAAAGATATAAGGCCAAGAAGTTATCTACCTTGCATTAATCTACCTGCTGATTCTGTAAATCATCAGAACTGCTGGGACCCCAGATTGCTCAGTTAACATCTAATATTGTACTGGGTTGTCCCAGGGGCTTCTTTTTGCTTTGTCCTGCATAATTTCCTGTTATAGACTGCAGTGGCATAAAAACAAGTGTGCCGATATAGTGCAGGAACAACAGCATTGCCCAAAGAGCTATATAATTATTTAAATAATTTATACATAAAAGATAACTGCCCAGTTTAAGCACTCAGTTCAAGTGGTATTTAGTAAAAGCAATGATTTGCCAGACTCTGTGCTGGATTTTTTGAAAAATAAGGTACACGAGATAGTCTATGTGTCTTCAGGAGACAGATTCAAAAGATTAGGCACAAGCAATTGAAACTGCTTTAAATTTTAGAATTTCATTAACAAGAGAACAAATGTAGCTAAGCACTTTTTTTTTTTTTACACCTTATAGAGTTTAACATTAATCTCTCCTTGTAGGAGAAATGTCACCAGTACTGGCCAGCTGAACGATCTGCAAGATACCAGTATTTCGTTGTAGATCCCATGGCTGAATACAACATGCCTCAGTATATCCTGAGGGAATTCAAGGTCACGGATGCCAGGGTAAGTTCAGCTCATCATTAGCTAGAAATTAAGGTTAAGTATATTCCTCTGGGAGAAACATTTGCCAATAACCATTGTCAAAAGGAAAAGAAATCATGCATTATAGATGACTTCAAAGGAAAGGAATCTGTAACGTTCCCTCTATCTGGGAAGTATTTTCATAAGCCCAGACTTGGCTTCCTTTCAAATATAACACCTGGAAGCCCAGCTTTGGGAATGCAGTGAGAATATGTTGGGAAGCATTTACTGATTGGTTGGCTGCACTTACGTTCACCTTCTCAGCGCATTCTCATTGGAGAGTTTTTTATTTCTTCATTACTTAAGGCTGTAAATATGTTGTTTTTACAGTCCGTGAGGTCATATGGGCTTATAGGTTAATTTGGTATGACTTTAAAACTGCAGAGTGATTGACATTCCTTGGAAGGTTCTGACAAGCCTTGCACATTCTAATTTGATTGCTGACATTGTCTGTTCTTCCATGTGCTAATGTGTCTGTCCCTGAGAGCTGTGAACTCACAACCCTTGTTGGCTAGTTTTCATTTGCATTTCTCACAAGGATTGCTGAGTCCAAGGATCAGCCCTAATGTAATAAGTTCTACACATAAACTTTAATATCTTTGCCCTTAGCCACTATCAAACTGTGATTGCAAACACATCTTAGGGAGACTGGGTTAGTTCCTCTGCTTTAGTTTTAGAACTTTCATAGTGGGTGAGTTGACTAAAACTCCAGGAGACAATATGTAGTTAGTTGATCCATTAGTTTTTTTCTGGACAGCAGCTTTCTCTCAGTTTGTATTTGTATATTATCTACTAATTCCCAAAGCCTAGCCCTGTATATGACACAGAGACAGAGGAGACAGAGACAGAATATGATTCACAGGAGGGTTGGCCCAAAGGACAGACTTGTTAGTCCTAGAAAGTAGTACATCAAATGCTCTGAATGTGACTAGATCAGGCCAGCTATCATGATTCAAGATCTCATTTTTAATTGTCCAAGGCCTGATGCTTGCTATAGCCCTTCAGTGTGAGTCAAAAACCTATGTTCCTTAAAAGCAAATTTCCTAGCTAACGCTGGTAATTGAAAGGAGAATACAGATTTAACAAATGGAGAACACGTTTAACCTAGCTCCAAGTTAAACCTAATGACACTGAGAAAAGAAAGAGGGGAGCAGGAACTTGTTCACATCATTTTGAAAAGACTCTCTGTGCTTAGCTACCAGAGGCCATGTTGTGTATGCTCCCAGCATGCTTCTGATCTCAGGTTCTGAGTTCAGAAAGCCAGTTGGCCCTTGAGAATACAGCATTGTTAAGCAACTACCCTTTAAACAATCAGATGGTCTCTCTCCAAGTAGTAAATGTTTATGCATCCGACCTATTTTTGACATCACTAGTGACTAAGATCAAAAATGAAATCCCCAGGACATTCAAAGGACAACTTTGCCATCTGCAGCTTCTGACTTTTCTCCCTTTACCCACCAGAACTTTCCCAGAAAAAGAGGGAAATAATCCACCTTCTATACTAAACATCTGGGAGTTAATGACTAGGCCAAATCCTTCTTCTGTTCCTTGGTATGCTCATGGGATGTTTGTGCTGTTCTATTCTTCCTCTCAGGCATCTACTCTGTACCACTAGGGTCCATGATGTGTGCCCATCCTGAGTTAAGTCATAAACTGTTTTTCTCAATTTGCCTGGGATTAAGTTATTTATGCAGATCTTATAAAAACCAATGCCTGGTGCCATAAGAACCTTAAAAGGAAAGATTAGTTCCCAAGAATGTGAAGCAGGAAGCCTCTGGAAGTAGCTCATCAAGTGGGATCAACCCCACTAAGCATGGGTAAAGTTATGTGTTCCCCTGACGAGTCAGAGCAGGAATTCCTGTCATCTGTGAGGGATGCATCCCTTCTGCTACTGTGGTACTTCAAACCATTCCCAGAAGAACCAGAAGGAATTCATGACCTTCTCTTATTAAGGTGGAACTTCTTGAAAAGTTTTATATACTCTCTTTAGAAAAGAAGTTAATAGAAATACCAGGTAAATGCTTAAGATATACACCACTAATCTAGTGCTTGTGGAGGTTGTCATGTGTACAAAACATTATAGTAAAACAAGTACACATATTTTAGGGATTATCATATTTTAGATACAGCTCGTTTTCTTAGAATTTTGGAGTTGTCTTTGTAGATTACTTAATTCCCGAAGCCGGTCAGGAAGAAACCTCCGATTAAAATGGGGCAGAGGCAGTAGTACAGTACTTGCAAATAATTGCCTTGGATTGTGTATTAATTCCCTTTTCTGTGTCTGTGATAAAATACTGACCAAAAGCAAGTTGAAAGTAAAGATTTACTTGGTTACAGGTCCATCATCAAGAGAAGCCAGGGAAAGTTCAAGCAGGAACATAGAGGCAGGAACTGAAGCTGAGACCATAGAGGGACACTGCTTGCCGTGTTGCTCTTCCGTGTCTCTCTCACTCCTCTTGGTTTCTTTTGTCAGTCAGGAGAACCCATCTAGGGATGGCACTGCCACTGCTGGCTGCACCCTCCCATGTCAATCACTAATCAAGGAAATGCTCACTGATGTGCACACAGGACAGCCTGATGGAAACAATTCTCTAATTTAGGGTTTCTTCTCCCAGACTCTGATTTGTGTCAGGTTGACAAAAACAAACCGGCACACTGGCGTTAAGCTGGAATTTAAGCATCMCTACATGGTTCATGCCGTGTCTCACACATGGCTTGAAGAGTGTATCCCAGAGACAGGGTGGGGCAGTCAACAACTACCTGGTTTATTTATGTGAGATCCTTTAAATGTTCCCATTTGTCATATACGGTACTAGAAATATGCATGGCTGATGTGAGAGCATGTCATTGTGACAACAGCAAGTCTCTGATCTACRTGACATGCCTGCATACTYCTTTCACACTCTTTCTCTGAAGAAGTCTTTAGATTGAATATTTGATTAATATTTGGATTAATATTTAGATTCATATTGGGGGAAATATTTGTGTGTGTGTGTGTGTGTGTGTGTGTGTGTGTGTGTGTGTTGTTTTTGACTATCTCAAACTTTGAAACTCAGAAGTGCTTCGGGAGAGGATAAATCAAATAGATTTGTAAATTAAATCAATATATAAATGTTGACAGTGTAGGCCGTAGATAAACACTTAACTAAGTTTCCACTGGCCACATTCCTAACTTTTTCTTCTCTTTTTGTTTTTTGGGGAAACAAAATCATGACTGTTCTTGTGGTCTTTGTACATGCCGAATCCTCCTGGCATACTGCTTCATGCTGGTTATGTGGCTTCCCTTCTAAAGGACGGCCAGTCCCGAACAGTGAGGCAGTTCCAGTTCACTGACTGGCCAGAACAAGGAGTGCCAAAGTCCGGAGAAGGATTTATTGACTTCATCGGCCAAGTCCATAAAACAAAGGAACAATTTGGCCAAGATGGGCCCATTTCGGTGCATTGCAGGTAAGCAGAGAGTCACTAATGYTAACTGGACATGTATGATGCTTGTCAGCTTTGAAAATGGGTGTTCTTCTCATGGCATGCACTCACTGATAAACAGATATTAGCCTAGAAGCTTGGAATACCCAATATACAATTCACATATCATATGATGCCCAAGAAGAAGGAAGGAGTGGCCCCTGGTCCTGGAAAGGCTCAGTGCAGCAGGACAGGGTGGATTGGGGAACAGGGGGAGGGAAGAGGGCTTATGGGACTTTCGGG
>BDUI01000355.1:256137-274173 GCA_002335545.1 Apodemus speciosus | reverse complement strand
GCATTGGCAGCACCTGGGGACCCTTCTTCCTGGTGGCTGGGGGTCCCAGCTGTTTCCACTTGCAATAACACTGCTCGCTCTGGGACGAGAGGTCCGAAGGAAGCCCCCAAAGGCAGTGCATATGGGGCAGAAAATTGAGGGCAATTTATGTATTTGCTTTTTAAATTTTTATAATTGTCCATGTGAGTGCTTATCTCCACGTGTGTCTGTGCACCACACAGTGCCCTTGGACACGAGAGGGCACTGGTTCCCCAGACCTGGAGAGTTGGGCAGTTGTGAGACTGGGGGCTGGAGCTGAGCCCTAGTTCTCTGAAGAGCAGCCAGTGCTCCTGCCAACTGAGCATCTCTCCAGCCTTGGGTTTGTTCTTACATTAACTAGTTAATTATTTTGTTTGGAAATGTTTGTTGGTGGCTGGTCTCAAATTCACACCAATGCACCCCCACCCCCCACCCCGCCCCCAGCCCCCAAGTGCTGGGGTTACAGGTGTGAGTCACTCTGCCCATCAGTTTTGGTTTTGTGAGCCGTGGTCTCCTCGAGCTGGCCTTGGACTCACCGTACTAATAGCTTGTGCCACACCTGGCTTAAAAGTTATTTTTTTCTGGGCCGTGAGATTGGAAGCAGTTACTACTTACCTACTTACACCCTTACCACTGTTACTGCCTTTCTTTTTACATCCTGAATTTCAGCTTGCAAGTAGGATWTAAGGGGAAAAAAAAGTCTCACTCTGTAGCCCTGGTTGGTCTGGAACTCCCTCTGTAGACCAGGCTAGCCTCAAACTCACTATGGAGATAAGGATGGCCTTAAATGTCTGACTGTCCTGCCTCTGCCTTCCAGAGGTGGTGCGCGGTACCACACTAACAGTGCAGGGATYCAACCCAGGGTAGGTGACAGCCGTAGGACTCTAGATCTACTTTTGGTTATTAGGAATAAAGTTTAAAAGTTCTCTTTCTTGCCTCCGTCCCTCCCTCTTCCTTAGACTGAGTCTCGTTTGTCCTGGGACTCAGTTTGTAGCCAAGATCAGCCTTGAACTCCTAGCCATTCCCCTGCCTTAGCTTCCTGAGTGGAGGGATTACCGTAAGTACACCTGGCTCTCCTAGTGGTTTTTCAAGGCAGGGTCTCTCAGGACCCAATCTGGCCTTGAACTAGCAATACAGCTCAGAATGCCCTTGAATTCCTCATTTTCCTGCCACTACCTCTCAAGACCAGCTGGAGTGAGTTCCAGGCTAGTCCAGAGAACCAGCCTCAATAAAACAATTCATAAAATACCTCATTTGCCTAGGGATGTGACGTGGCGGTGGAATGCTTGAATGTCTTAGACCTCAGTACCATCAAACAGCCCGAACAAACATCAAACCAAGCAACATAGCACCTTGAGCAGCCATGAGCTCAAGTCACAGATAGAACTAAGCCCTAGCCCGAGTGGGCCTCTGGGGTTGATCAACCCGGTATACATGGTCCAGAGGTGCTCCTCACGGGTGTTTGCCCCACGGGCTGAAGCCGTACATGACCGACAACCCTGGACCCATTTGTCCCTAGCGGTAYCACGCAGAGGCCACATGTCCTGGGACTTGTGACTGGTAAACTGATTGTCGGATATCCATACAATGGATACTTCTCAGGAAAGGGATGAGGGGCTGATGCCTGATATCCCGTGGGCAAACCGGAAACCCTCACTGTACACTCTCGAATGGCAGCAGCTATGCATGTCCTCTTTACCAGACACTGGGAACGCCCTGTGGGACAAAGGACAGGCCCTGCCCCTCTGCTGGGTGCCAGTGAGGGATCCGCCAGCATGTGAATCACAGCAGGCTCTGCCTCAGCCTCAGTGTGTGCACCCCACGGCTGTACCTCTCAACCATTACCATAGCAGGCGGCTGTGGATTTCTGCTGGGCCTTGCTGGGTGGGGGTGTACTGCAGGTGTGAAGTTCTGGGATATTGATCTCACTGATTCTGAAGTCTCAGGGTCAGGGAGACTAGGTGGGAGTGATTATCAGTGCGCCTCCCCCCTCCCGCCCCCCCCCACCTTGTTTGTTTTGAGACAGGGTCTCACTAGGACTTGAAGCTTGGTATTTAGACCTGGCTGGCCTCGAACTTACTGTCTCTGCCAAACAGATCCAGCCTATGCGTCTGTCTTGAAGTGGACCCTCTGCCCATGGTGTTAGTGGTATGCTGGTGGCTGCGGGTGGGGGGTGGGCAGTAGCTTTTCGGTTACCCTGACCCTAAGTGCTCGGGATATGGTTTGCTGGTGAGCACTGGTCTGACACTGACCAGGCTGAACCTGGGGGTCGGCACCAGCACAGCGAAGCCAACAAAGTAAAGTATTCTGCGCTTCTTTTGGAGCCTGCTGTGGCTGCTGGAGTTTACAGTCCAGGCCCATTTCTCTTCTGGATAAACTAGGCCCTGAGCCCAGGAGAGGGGCACAGGCTGCCCACAGCTGGCCTGGCCTCCTGCAGAGGGTCACTGAGAATTCTGTGTTTCATCAAATATTGCTGGGCTACAGAGTTTTATTTGAAAATAATTTTAATTAGTCGGAAACTAGGAGTTTAATAAATGGAAAACAGAGAACTTTCCAAGGCCGCAGCTGGGAAACACTCGCTTTTTAAAATAAAATTCCGCCTGGCTTCCCAGGTCGGCTGAGCACCCTGACGGGAGGACCCTAGTGCCAGACAGACCCACAAAGAAAACAAAGCTTATTTTTAGAGAAATATTTTAAACTTGCTTCAGTGATCTCAGGAGTTTCCTTCCCCATCTGGCCTGGGTCCTTACATCTCTCCTCTGTTTTGGGGTGACCGCTCCGGACTATCTGGCAGGAGCTATTTCTGCCCGGATGAAAATAAAGGCCCCTCCCTCAGCCCCCAGAGAATGAGTTTTGTTGCTAAAAATGTCCCTGCAGACGGCAGGGGCCGGTGAAGCGAGCTTCGGCCGGTGTGCCCAGCGATGGAGTGGCTCTGGGGTCCCTGCAGGCTTGGGGACTGTGGTCACCTCCCACCCAGCCCTGTTTTACCCCCACCCAGCAGGAAGCGGATGGCAGCTTGGTAGCTATTTCCGGGTTTTGAAAGCAGTTTTTAACTTGAAAGAGGCTTGATAAGGAGGCTGCTTTTCCTTTGTAGGTGTTGGTACCCCTCCTCCCCCGATCCTCAGCGGCCGAAGACACACCCCAATATCACTGCTAACACATCTAGGCCTAAACACAACCCGAACATTCCTCCTCAAACACTGCAGGCCCGGGCGCCTGCCCCTCCAGCTGCGGCCACATGCAGACACGCCCAAACCCACGTTCACTCACACAGCAGGGCATAGGGAACACCCACTTGAGCAACACACGAGTACTCACATTCGCACACCTGCACACACCCAGCTCCCGAATCAGGACACCCATACTCTACCAGAAACACCCACAGGACACCCCCTGCCCTCACTCTAAAATTCTATAACCCTACATACACAGCACAAACCCAAATCCACACTGGGTCACACGCAGATCCACACACCCCTCCACAGTCAATCTGAACATCACAAGAGCCACCTACACCCCTTGTCACCCAGACTCCCTTATACTCTGCACATACACACGATGTCCGGAAACACATCCCCACCAACCTTTCCTGCATCCGTTACACACATCGCAGACACAGATCCCTGAACACTGTGCACAGGTCAACACCCATAACACCTGGACAACCATACAGAAACCCAGAACTTAAGAGACACACAAAACCACCTCCCACACGGCACCCACCCCCCCACACCCCTTCCTTCAGAGACAACCCACCAAGCACACCCACAAACACTCTGGCTGCTCTGGCTGTCTTCCTGCCATGCCTCAACTTCCTCTTCTCTTTCCTCCTCCTCTGGCTTGCTAGCTTCTCAAAGAACTGCCTGCCCAGGGCGTCTGAAGCTCAGTGCAGCCTCCGGGATAATAAACAGCGGAATGAGATGGAGCTGGGCGTTGTGTGGCACACCTGTAGTCCCAACTCCCCTGGAGGCTGAGGCTGGAGGATCTGGTGTTACCAAGAAACAGTGGGTAAGAGCCTGCCTGGACTCAGTCCAACAGCTGGTCAGCCTGAAAGGGCTGCAGAGACCCAACTTCCAGTTTTAAAAACCACTGGGTGCGAGTCATATCCGCCTTCGTTTGTCACCACGAACTAAGCAGGAGGACAGCAGTGGTATCGGCAGGTGGCTTTGCTCCCCAGGTTTGGTGTTCTCCAGCAGGCTGTCTGTAGACACCCACCCCAGGGCTTTCCTGAGACCCTTCCTCAGGAGCAGAGCCTGTCCAGGTCTGTCTTCCCTGCATCAAGGCCCTTCCAAGGCTTGCCACGGTCCTCCGCATCTTCTCACAGCTCAACGCAGAGCTTCTCAGTTGTGTGTGCTTTTACACGGATAGCAGGAGATTCAGACGGCAGGGTGTTAGACCTGCACTTGCACACGTTCCCCTTCCAGAAGGGTCTATACAGTGGTGTGTACTATGTCAGTGGGAGGGCTTCTTGGAATCACTCCGGTCTGGGCCCACAGTGGCCGAGATAGATCAGCCTCAGCCTCCGTGCTTTTAGCCCCGTGCCTGTGCTGGCTAGTCCTCCTCCTTGCAAGTTTTACTTCGAGATCCTGGATTTACAGAAATACTGTCCTAAGGGTATTCAAGTAAACACTTGATTCTGGGCGCTGCACAGGCACGGTAACCCAGCGCCCACTGACGTGTGGGTGAGAAAACTTGCGAATGCCCACCCGCCTCTCCACACTCCAACACTTTTAAAACGTCAGAGCCCTAGCTCTGGGCTTTCAGAGCAGTTTTTAAAAACGAATGTGGCTTACCCCAAAGAGAAGTCCAACATTCCAGCTGATCAAAAGTACTTGTTTAGAAAAATAAGTTTGAGAATGAAGTGGAAACAAGGTCTTTGAAATGAAGCCCGGTCTAAATAGCTCTACTGTGGAGCCGTTTCCTCCCCGCCGCATTCTTTATGGCCTGGAGGCCTCAGAGCTGCAGGGGCTTCACCCAGCCCCAGGCCTTCTTGGCCTCTGGTTCCCTCCACCCCCCAAGGCCCAGCATCTGGGACAACTTTGAAACTGGCTGCAAGCACACAACCCTCCCCCCAAAAAAAAGTCTGCTCCAGTGAACACCACCTCCATCTTCCTTAACTGGAAACAGCTGCTGGCTCGGCGCATCCCTCAGACAGCCCCCCCCCCCCAGCTGTGAGTCACACAGACCCTGGCTAAGGCAGGGGCAACCAGAGGGGGGCAAGGATTGGTTGCTAGAGCCCAGCTGTTGTCGATAAGAAAACAAACTCCTGCTGGATCTCTTGCCTGCTTTGGAAAAGGTGTCTGAACTGTGTGTATGGGGGTGGGGGAGAAAAATCTAACTGTCCTATTAGTTTAAAAGATTGTTTTAAAACCAGCAGGGCAAAAACAAACCAACAACAAAAACCCAAAAGCACAAATGACTTTTATTTCATAAGCTTTGGGAACCAGGCAAACTGAGGCAGGCTTGTTTGCCTTTGGTCGAAGCCTGGGTGAATTTGCTTTCTGGCCTCCTCTTCCTTCTGCATAAATAGCCTGAATGTGCTCATTCCCAGAGGAAGCTGTCTGTGTAAACAAACATCACCCAGATAGAAGTTTAACCGGCTTAATCTTCCTTCCTCCCTTCTCTGAAGGACATAACCCAGCTTCCCAAAGTCCAAGCACCCCCCTCCCCCCAGCTACCAATGCCTGGTCTCAGACCTCCCGGTCCAGGCCACAGGCCCTGGTCAGGCATACTAAAGAAAAATCGGACTTTCAGCAGCCAGAGCAGCCACGTGACCCGCTGGGTGACTCACAGGCCGGCCACACCCCTTGCGGTCTCCCGCCAGGCCCTGCCACCAGCCAGTCAGCCAACACTGGGATGCATCTTATTACCAAAGGGAACTGCTAACAAATGCCCTTGACAGCCAAATAATTACTTTCTTTCAGCTGAAAGGACTTGCTATAAAACAAATACAGGTACAAGTGGATGCAGGCGCTWGAGACCTGCCAGCTCCCCACCCCCTCGACACACCCCTTCCCAGACTTGCTGAGGCCTCGGGAAGCCAGACCTAGTTTAAAACAACCCCCCCCCCCCCACTACTCAAGAGCTTTTTTCCAAAAAATTTTATTGGGGGGAAAACTACAAAACATTTACAGTACAATGTTTACAGTCACAATTTGTAGTGAACTGATTCCCCMAAATATATTACAACTCAAGTTGACTTTATCTTGTTACATTCAAAAACCTACTTCTGTCAAAGTAGTCCAGAGTGCACACGCGGTGCTCCAACTGTACCTACACACAAACTAGACGACTGCTCAGTCATCTGCTCTCCAGGAAAGCCGGGAGACATTCCTGCCTCTTTACGTTGAAAAACAAGAGTACAAGTTTTGGACTGTCATTAAACAAGGCATATTCATGTACCTCCAACATCAGCGCTAAGACGTGGCCTCTTCACTTCATAGCTATATTAAAAAAAAGTGGTAAAAAAACCTTTTCTTTTTGTGCAGTTGAACCCATCTGACATTCAAATTCTCAAGCACTGATGAATACTTATTTGGTTGAGGAAGTTTAAGGCAAGCTCGGCCGACGCAGGCACTGAGACCATTTCCCCCGTTATTGCTACATGTCTATACTCAATGTCACAGTGGAGCGGGTGGGACAGGAAACGTTCTTTCCTTGCTGGTTTATGAAGCTGGAACTAGAGAAGCATGCCACACGTGAACCTGACTGCAGTCTGTGGCCATTCTTTCTCTTTAAAGCTGGATGGGCTACAACCATTATACATCCTAAGAAAAACTCAACATGTCCCTCAAACTATGTCCACAGCATCAGGATAGATTTCTGTAAAGAAACCATGCAATCTTTCGAAATTTACGTAAACAAGGAAAGAAATTAATGAAATAAATATTACATACAATCTCTTAAATTAAGATTTTTCTTACTCATTTACAATAAAATAACCAAGTGAAGTTACAAAAGGCATATATTACTGTGAAAAGAACACACTCCACATTTTGCCGATTAATAATGGCAATTATAATTTAACATAATAAAAGAATATATATCTATTGCTTTCATCATACTCGATAAATACAGTATGAACACCATCTAAATGTATACTTTTCACAAGATAATAAATAAGTTAAATAGTTTTTCATATTGAGTTGTGGTGCAGTGGTGCAGATCAACTCAAAACAGCTAAAAATGAAACACTTCCCAACAACTACGAACGGAGCTCTGCCCAAGGCTTCCAGAGAGCAGAGGAAATGGTTCTAGGCTAAACAACCCACTAAGTGGTGGCAAAGAGCCTGTTATCAAACTTTGGAATGCAAGGGCTCACCCACCCCCAGACACATACAGAACTTTGTTTAAAAAAACAACAAGGTAAACAACCACCACAAAGGAGGCTGAGAGCTACTGGTATCAAGGCATGTTCTTGGCGTTATTTTGAATTCTACAAGCTTATAGTTTCGGGAGGTGGCAGCCGGCTGGCTCACACTCGTCTTGGAACCCCTTCCAAGGTAAGAGTTCTCACATCTGGACTGTAACTAAGGCTTTCGAGTGAAAGAAATCGAGATGGAATGGTAGTTGGTAGCTGCTGGTGCTGGGCTGGTTTTTTTCTTTTAAAACTAGAGTTTCAAACTCATCTGAGACCTAAACATGTGTTTGGTTATCTTTTGTTCTTCCCCACATCACAACCGCCCTGTTGTGAATATTTTGTTCATCCACACGAAAAAGTTCGTTGGCTTTTATCTCAACAAGAACGAAACTTTGTAATAATAATAATAATAATAATAAAAATAATAATAACAAAAAAAAAACAAAACAAAAAATGAAAGGAGAAAACCGAAGGGGTAGGAGCGGGGCCCCTCCCGGCAGAGTTCGAGTCCAAGTGCTCGGAGGGGCCTGCGACAGTGTCACCCCCCCCCCCCAACCGGTGGCCCCTGATCCGTCTTTCCCAACCCCTCGCGGGCGCCCCCTTGCCTCAGTCGTCGGAGACGGAGAGGCGGCTGAAGATGGGCAGGCGACGGCCGGGGTCCAGGCTGGGGGACTCGGAGCCGCTGAGGCTGCCCGAGCTCAGGGAGCCGCTCAGGTAGCTGTCGCGGTCCGACAGCGAGTCCGGGGGGCTGGGGGGCGCGTCGAACACAGGCGACTCGGACAGACGGCGCGGCAGCTGGAAGCCGAAGGGTGGCGAGGGCGGCGCGGGGGCCGCGGGGGGCTGCGCGGGGGGCGGCGCGGGGCCCGCCAGGCCCTGCTGCTGGCTGCGGTAGTAGGCGGCGGCCGCGGCGGCGAAGCTGTGGGTCTGGATGGCAAGCGGCGTGATGAGGCTGCTCAGCTCCGGGCCAAAGGCGAAGGCGTTGTTGGCGCACGAGGTGGCCGAGCAGGAGGCGCACGGCGCTCCGGGGGGCAGCAGGTCCTCCGCGCCCCCGGGGCCGTAGAGCAGCGCGGCCGCCGCCGCAGCCGCTGCCGCGGCGCAGCACGTCGGGGCGCCCGAGGGCGTGGAGGCCGCCGAGGCGGAGGAGCAGGAGGAGGCCGAGGAGGAGCAGGAGGAGGCCGAGGAGGAGGGCGGCGGCGGCGTGCGCGACGTGGGGCTGTCGAGCAGCAGCGGCGACTCCAACCCCCCCGGCGGCTGGTGGTGGCCCGACGGGAAGCCGGAGAAACTGAGGCTGTGGTGCAGCTTGGGCCGCGGCTCCCGGGCAAAGCCCAGGTGCAGCGCATCGCGCGCGCCGAACGCTCGCAGGTCCCCCGAGGCGCCCCCCGACGGCGCGGGCCGCCGCTCGTCGGCGTTGTGGATGAAATGGCAGCGCGGGCCGTAGGGGCAGAAGCCGATGGTGTGGAAGGTGCGGCACAGCTCCGTCTTGTACTTGGGGTGCCGCGTGAGGCTGCGCAGCTCGTGGAAGCCGTGCGCGAACTGGCACTTCTCGCCGTACTTGCACGTGCCGCTCTCCTCGAAGGGCCGGCACAGCTCGGTCTTGTAGCGCGTGGAGTTGATCTGGGAGCCGCTGCCCCCCTTCTGTTGCTGCTGCAGGTGCAGGAGGTGCTGGCTGCGCTCACCGTTCTCGCTGAACGAGCGGTCCCGGAATTTGCTCTCCTTGTTGACCAGCGCCGTGCCGCTGCCCCCTGAAGGCTCCTTGAGCTGGCCGTAGGCGGACGGGCCGCCCGCGCCTGCCGGGCCACAGCTGCCGCCGTTAGGGGCGCCTGGGAACTTAGGCGAGCAGCTGCCCGGGCTGGGCACGGGGTGGGCGAGCGCGTGTAGGTTGCTGGCGGAGTGGCGTCGCAGGAAGCCCGGAGTGAAGCTCGAGCTGGGGGCAGCAGCCACGGGTGTCCCCACCGCCTTCTTGTCCAGCATGTTGTTCAGATTGAGGTTTGCCAGGGATTTCTCCGTCTGCCAAAGGGAGGGGAGCGGGGACCAGTTGAAAATCGGATGGGGAAGAGAGTCGGGCTAACTGCAGAGTGAACGCCAGTCCCAACTGCACACTTGTTGGGGTTTCTTCTGGGTTCCAATTCAGCCTCCACCGCTTTACTCGCAAAACGCAGGCCGGAGAGAGTGGAGGACGCCCACCCCGGCCGCTCCGGGTCTAGCCATGTGATCCTGGGCCCGTGGCCACGGGGTGGGCGGCGCAAACACTGTCCGGGAAGTCCCGGCAGCGTGGCCGCGGTCGGTTCGGGAGGAGCTCGGCTGCTCCAGCCGCTACTCGCTCCCTCCCAGCTCTCCACGCCCACAGTCGCAAGCACACAGTGCTGCGAACTCCAGGACTTCCCTCCACCCGCAAAGTCAACTTGGAAGGGTCCCTCCCGCCCCAGCCCGGCCCGGCGGCCCAGTCTCGGAACTGCAAAGGGTTCCAGGCCGTCCGCCATCCTTTCCCGCTGCCGGCTTACCTTGCACAAGAAGTCGATATCGTAGAAGGCTGACAGAAGTGTGGTCGACATTTTTCTGGGTCCCGTAATAGTCAGAACAGCAAGCGGGGAGGTTGGGAGGAACCCTTGGTGCGGCGCGGCTCGAACCAAGACGAATAACGGGCGAGGGGCAGGGAGGGACGGACGGAAAGTTTCGCTTGCGGGGCCGAGGAGGAGGGAGGAGGCCGCGGCGCGGAGTGGGGGGCAGAGGAGAAGCGAGAGCGCAGCGCGGCGCGGCGCCCCGGCCTGCCCCCCGCGCAAGCCGTCGCCAGCTCGCGGACTGGTGGAACTCGGAGACCAGAGAGCGCGCGCCCTATATACAGCCCGGGAGCCGCGCGGCGGCGGGGCAAAGCGCACCCGGGGAGGGGACTGAACGCCGACCGGCCGGGGTCTCCAGGCAACGCCGCCCGCCGGCCCGCGGACGTCAGGCCCCTTCTTGGTCTCTCATTGGTCGCCGCCAATTTTTTCCCTTCGGGGGGCGGGGCGGGGCGGGGCGGGCAGCCTGGGCGTCCCGGGCGGCGAGGAGAGTGCGGCCCCCTTGGGTGCTGCTGGGTGGTGGCGGGGGCGGGGGGGGGGTCGTGGTGGGGGGGAAGAACTCGCTCTCCTTCGCCTCTTCGAGAGTAGCGCTGGAAAGCACTTTCACGTTCTAGCTGACCGGGACGGAACTACCCGGGACGTGTCTTTCCCGGCCCGTTTCCTGCTGAGCCGACGGACGTAGCTTTTATCTCCCATCCTAGTTTTTACTCCGCGCGCGGGAACTGCAAAACGCAACAATATTGCAGTGGTGCGCGTTGCCAAGTTGCTTGGGACTGGGGGCGGGGGTCGCGGCCTGTCCCGTAGGTGGCAGCTCGGGCCAGGCTGCACGTGGAGACGCCGTAAGGGTGGGGGCGGGAGCGGCCAGCCCGGAGGAGCGTTGGCGCGTTTCTCCGCCCCTCTCCCCGCCCAGGCTCAGTAAACAGGACTGCGGCCTGTGGGGCAGGGCTGAGTGTCTGAGGACAAGGCGCTGGCTTTGCTAATCACATCACAAGACCTTGAGCCTGGGCCAAAGGCGCGGAGTGGCGCGGGGTGTCCGGGGCGGGAAAGCCGACTCCGGGGGACGAGAGGGAAGTCGGGGGAGCAGTGTAGACATAGAGGAAGTCACTTCCTTCACCTGTGTGCCTGCTGGTCGCCCTGGCCTTCCCACCCGTCTCAGGGATGTGGGTGCAGCTGCCAGCCTAGGCTTCCCGCCTGGACAGCCTTGGCCTGTTGAATCCTGCCACCTTCCTTCTTCGGCTGTGGGGGGCACTGCATTGAATCTAAGCTCTGTGCTAGCTGCCCGAGGCGGTGGTTGCTGACCCACCACCCAGGTTGGGGGAAGAGGTCCTCATTCTGCTACCTTAGTGCAACTCCTACCAGCTTTCCATAGTTCCCAAAAGGCCTCTGCCTTTTCTGAGAGGGGGCACACATCTCCACACACCCAGCGGCCAGTGAGGCCAGGGCTGCTGGCAGCTTTACTCAGCAGAGCCCAGAACCCTTTATCCCTGCACTGAGTTATACTGGCTGCCAACGCTGGCGCTGGGCCCATGATTTCACCCAGCTGGCACTCCAGGTTGCCCTGGGTGGAAGGCCCAGTAGTTGCCAGGGGAGGACGCTTGACCAACTACATCCTTCCCATGTTGCTTTTCCTGTCTGGTTGCACTCAGTCCAGTGTGTACATGGGCTGTATCAGTTAACCTTGAAGGTGAGGAGGTAGATCTGTCACTCAGAGGCTCCTGAGTCCAGGTGCTTTGGCCACACCGCAGTGCATGCTGCCCCTGTAGGTAGAGCCACGGCAGAGCCGGTGGACTGTAGGGTCACGAATGTGGTGCTAAGTGTGTACGGAGGTCCATGCCTAGAATCCTAGCACTAATCACAGACTGCGGCGAGTTTTAGGCCAGCCTGATAGCTTAGTGTGAGAGTGACACCATACCTCAGGAAGGGACAAAAATCCCTTAGCCATCTTGGATATTAAAGCAAACTGGCTTCTGACTGTGGTCTGAGCAAGGGCCGCCCAGGTCTTAGGCCCCTCAAGGGCAGTTACTAGGGAAGATGGCTGCTTCACTTCTCCATCCCCGTTGCTCTCGCCCCAGTACTGCTGGGCAGCTGTGGCTGAAAGGACCCCAAATGTGAGCACGTAAGCACGCCGCTGTGACTCAAGTTTACCTGGTTCCTCTCGGGATGTCTCAGGAGAGCAAGCAGCAGTCATTCCCCTAGCTGCTGCTAGTGGGATTTCAGATACAAACCTGTGGAAACATCCTTCCCTCCGGCCCTCCCAGGCTGGCCAGAGCCAGCCAAGATCCAAATCTGGGGTAATTCCCAGCTAACAGCAGCGAGAACACCCACTGGGCAGACTTGGTAGGATGGACTTGGAGATAACATAAGCATGTTCTGGAACATGCTTTGGTACAGCATGCCTGCTAATGTGAGATAGTTTTATTGTTATGTAACTGCTTTTATTTCATTTTAGATGGGAGGGAATAGGGAAGGTTGGACCCTGATCAGACTTACTCTCCCAAGGTTATCACCATATTACACCACCAGCCCCTCCTACCAGCTAGATCTTAAAATAGTGTAATGCTAGGTATAGTGGTGTGTGCCTGGCACTCAGGAGGCAGAGGCAGGAGAATTAACACAAGTTAACACAAGAGGCCAGCCTGGTGTAAATAACAAACCTGACTCAGAAAAATAAAAGCAAAACCCAAAACAAACTAAAAAAATTTAGGTTTTCATCAGCTGCGCCGACACCTAACTAGGTAATTACTACAGGGCCACACAAACCATAGGGTGCCGAGTGTTTATAGGATTACCTAGGGGATTTCTGTTCCTCTTCATGAACAGGACCGACAGACGGACGGACACAGCTCCTGCCTTCCCTCTTCCTGTGTACAGTTCTCTACTCCAGCATAGCTGGGTTTTTGTGGTGCTGGGTGGTTTTCTTCTCAGAGACCAATTACATGTGAAATGTAATGCCTCTCTGCAATGCCTCTCTGACCTGCACATTCAGTCCCCTTTCCGCATAATTCTAAGTGACTACTCATCTGGGAAGTATCTGAACACACACACACACACACACACACACACACACACACACACACACACACGCCCTACAAGTCCCTAACTATGGCTAGCATGGTCTTTGTGGATAACCAGGAATGTGGATCACACCACAGCAACAAACCCAAGCCGTGAATTTGAAGGCAAGTGTCTGGGTGTCACATACTCTGAAGTACAGGGAAGGGGTAGGAAGCTGGGCCCCGTGGTGTGACGCGGCTCAGCGGATAAAGGTGCTTGCTCTGCAAACCGGAGCCTGGGCCGGCTCTGGAGCCCATGTGAAGGTGGGAGGAGAGATTGACTATAGAGTTGTTCCTCAACTTCCTCAGACATTCATGCTGGGGCATGGCTGGCCTCCTATCAAGCACAGGTGCTGATGATAGTTTAAGAAAGAGCGAGACCAGCAGCATAATGTGTGCAAGAGCGCCACCTGCTGGTGCCCGAGGATGCCAGCTGGGCCGCACCAGCTGGGCTGGGCCTGAAGTGACAGAAACCCTTAAGATGGAATTACCTGAAGTGGGTAAATGTGTGTTTTTGGCACCTGAAGTAAAAATGGCTTTGCTGTTTCCACCAATCACAGGACAGTTGACAGTGGTGAGATCAAATGATTAAGCATTTGCCCAGGCTCCCCTTTGCCACAGTCCCCTTCAAACAGCGGAAGCAGTGCCGGGTGACAGCCAGGTCTCCAGGCCTTTGCAGGCCTTTCTGGGAAGACAGCAGGGACTCTGAGCATTGGCCACTGAAGGACTTGGACAGGGAGAAAATAAAACACAAGTATTTGCATGTTGTGGATTCTTAATTTTCCCAGAATCAAACACTTGGAACATATTTCTTCTTTACTAAAATGTAATAAAAGTTTTGAAATATGACCAAATAGGTATTTGTTAAGTAATCCAGCATCTATACGCAACTCAAACAAAACCAAACAAAAGAGTACTCTGTGTGCACACACGCGCACGTGCACAACTCAGTGCGCGTGCACAACTCGGCGCACTAAAACTCAGTTCAGTGTAGCCAGTGTGTGGGAGATAGGCTCTAGCTCGGGGATGGCCAAGGCTCCTTCAGGCCTGCAGACGGCCCGCACCTGGAGGCAGGTAACTCTTCTGAGTGGCAGCCTCACTTCCTAGGTAGCTGCAGTTAACTGGGTTGCCTGGAACGAGTGTGCTGAAGACAAGGTCCTCTGTAGGAAGGGACAGAGGCTGAGACTCCCAGAAGTGGGGAGGCAGCAGAGGAAGAGTTTCAGTTGGTGTCCACCATGTGTCTTGCAGACCCGCGTTAAGGGCCCCAGCCTTCTTTCTTCAACATGCTGCTTCTGTTCTTGGGGCCACAACTTGTCTCCATTCCTTAGGCCAGTCTTCGGCTCTGAGAACCTCCTTTCTTTCCAGGCAGGTCAACAGCCTCAGGACCAATGACGTCCTTGCCTCCTGAATGCGCAGCCGTGTGTATTCCACTGACTTCAAGAATTCAGCCGAGAGTGGAAGTTCTCTAAAGAGCTGAGAGACGAGGTGACGCTGCTCTGATGCTATCCTTTTCAAGTGACAGAGCTTCTGGGAGTGAGGGGACTGCCAGCCGGATTGACAGAGGAGATGAAAGAGTTGCTGGCACAGGTATTTCACGAAGGTCAGAGTCTCAGCCCAGAAGTTGACTTCAGATTTTTCAAATATGTGCTCTTCTTCCCCCTACATAAAGTAACAAACAGCCAGAGTAAGCCTCCTGGGAGTCCTGCGGAGCCAGGCATAGCACTAGACGTGGGAGCTGTGTGTACTCCTGACAGGGCCCACTTGGGCCTGTCACCACCCATGCTCCAGCACTGGCAGCTCTGAAGGTCACCTTCGACTTTCACTTGATGCCTCTCTACCAGGGAGGGACATTTTCCCCTCCCCACTGTGACATGACCTTTGATAAGGATGGGAAGTAGCTCCAAGCCAAGCTACCCGGGGAACTGGGGAACTGGTAGTGCGGAAGTGGGTCTTAGGCTTTAAGGTGTGCTGAGAAAATTCAGAGGAGGTGAAAAGGAAGTCCCTGCAGCAGAGCAGAGTCACTGGGATGTGTGTGACAGCAGCCTTTAGAGGCCAATTTCTAGAAGGTCATGGGTGTTCAGGGTCATTTCATCACAAACTGTGTTACATCTTCCTGTTCCTTACACACAGCCTGGGTTTACGCTGACTCTCGGTCTGCAGGATGCCGGACTAGCTAGCAGTCAGTCAGCTGTGGGGACAGACTGCTGTTTTCCCAGTGCCTGTGTTGTCTCTGCTGGTCTTCGGTTTCCAGATATGTGTGACTGCTGCCTACCTCGAAGACGGGTTGAGTACCAAGTTCTCTAGAAGGACCCTAATTGTTGGGAAATGCTTAAACTCAGAGCTGTAAGAACCCTTGCCCAGGCTAAGATCAACTGAGAAGCATTTTTCATAATTTTATTCTCAATATTTAAGGTGAATTTTTCTAAGTCTCCTTCCTAACTTGTCTGAACCTTGCCATCAGGACCTGCAAAGTCCTGTGAGCCTCACCCAGGAGGTTTTCCCCAGTCAGTCTCTACTCTGCATCAGAGCAGCTAGAGGCACACTTTTTACTATCTAGAAACTCCACAGGCCCTCAGGACACTCTGTTTGCCCCCAGCTCAGGGATCACCTGATGTGGGCTCTGCACAAGGCCCTCGAGGTCGTCACCTTCCAGGAGCCATCCCAGTAGAATGGGCAGTCCTGGCCCCAGCTGGTCCCACTGCCGGAGCAAGTCACACACGACGGCTAAGGCCAGGGTCAGAGCAATGGAGGCATCCACCTGACAGAAGGCAAATTCTGTAGAGACAGGAGGGAGACAGTCACTGAATTTAGCTCAGAGCCAGCTCTAAGAAGTGTGGAGGGGTCTGGGAACAGAAAGGGTCTTGGCTAAAACCCCTGTCACACAACAGGGGAGGCAGTGGTGGTGGAACTAGTCATGGAAGGCTCTTAATCCCATCCTGACGCCGGGCGTGGTGGCGCACGCCTGTAATCCCAGCACTTGGGAGGCAGAGGCAGGCGGATTTCTGAGTTCGAGGCCAGCCTGGTCTCCAGAGTGAGTTCCAGGACAGCCAGGGCTACACAGAGAAACCCTGTCTCGAAAAACCAAAAAACAAAACAAAACAAAACAAAAAAACAAAAAACAAACAACAAACAAACAAATAAAAAAACAACCATCCTGGGTCCTTCTCTCTACAATGAAATTTCTAGAATGAGCCCTTAGCCTGAACCCCACCACCTGGACCTGTAGGACTAGAGGTCTCTCTTAGCTTCCCCAGCACAAGGGGAAGGCCAGGAAGCCCTGTCATCTCAGAGCAGAGTGACACCACCCTTTACCTCATCTGTTTTATGTGACCCTGATCCAAGCATTACTGAGACAATCAATAGAGATGGTGGCTATCTATACATGCTGCCATTCAAATTTCACATGTAAAAAGACCCTTTCCCTTTCAACTCCCCTCACCTCCCCAAATACAGGGTCTCATGTAGCTTCAAACTGGATCTTGTCAAGGGTGACCATGAGTTCTGTTTCCCTTGCTTCTCGCTCTTGGACACAGGGATTACATGTGCCACCATGCTTGGTTTGTAGCCAAGGATCACCTTGAACGTTTGATATCCTCTGCTTTCGCCTACCAAGTATTGGGACTATCAGTCCGTGGCACCTTGTCCGTCCAGGTCGATGCCGCCCTCGGGGAAGCACTCAGGGCAAGCAGTCTGCCAGCTGAGCTCACCCAGCTCTCCGCCTCACAGAGACACGGAGCCTCACAGCTGTGCACAGGCGGGGTGCGCTGGGGGCTGGCCCTCATTGTATGTGTCAGGCGAGTTCTCTACCACTGAGCTATCCCTTAGCCTAGGCCTTTGCGGACACTTTGCTGCTGTTGTATGGATAGTGAGTTCCTTCTTTCTCCTCTTGCCCTCCTGGCTTTCTGAGGTGAAGTGCGAAAGAGGAGGTTAGAAAGAGGAAGTAGGTATCTACGGACGCTGCTTACTTGGCTGTCTGGCCTTAGGCCTAAATGTGGAGTTTCGAGCAGGGTTGGGTGTTGACACTTTTACCATTGGTTTAACTTCTCACCTCAGCTAGAGGGAGCCTGAGCCTCAAGACTTAAGGTTTTCAACTCAGAGTGGATCTCTGTGGCAGCCCCTGCACTAGTACTTTTAATGAGGTACTGCTACCGAACCCTCCTATCTCCCAAACCCACAGGTTAGCTCAGCCGGAGAAGGTCCCTGGCCATCTGACACCAGTTGAACCTGCCCTGTACACTCAGGAAAGAGCCAGTCCCCAGGCGTGAGCTGGGCTTACGGACGGTCTGTGGCACTTCTGGACCTGCTGAAGGGAGCTCTGCCTTTTTAGTGTTGCTAGGGCCTTATGCATGCCAGCCAGGTCCCGCGTCAGCAAGCCACATCCTCAGCCCCAGCATCTAAGGACTGGGTGTTACTGGTTCTGCCTCACACGTGAGGACATCAGAGTGGAAGCTACTACTGTACAGTCGCAGAATTCCAAGTGGCTCTGAGGAAACAGAATTGCCAAGTTTCAAGTTACATCTGAAGCAAAGACTAGGAGATGGACAGGAACGTGCAGAGGCATGATGTTCTTGGTTTTGTTTTTGTTTAAATGGTGAGATAAGAGGTTAGTGACTGCCCAGCATGGTCAGCACTACTTGGCGGCAACAGAGCAGGGCTGGCCCCTTAGGCAGCACAGAGCTGACCCTTCCGCTCTCAGAGCCTTGACCGCCTGTCCTGCACACATCAGCCAGCATGGGAGCAGCACAAGATTACCTTGGCGATAGTACAGTGCTAAATAAGGCTTAGAGAAGACTGTCCCTTCCCTGCAGGATGGCACCATGAGAGAGAGAGACACGTCTCTTAAGTCTACAGAGGTGAAGACATACTGGTCTTTTCAGTTTTACTCATTAAAAAGGCATGCATGTAAACCTGAATTATGGGATCAGCATTAGGTCAGCTGATCATGAGATTTCAGAAAAATGTACCCTGTGCTTGACTTTTCTTTTTTTCTTCCTCCTCTTCCTCCTCTTTTTCCTCCTCCTCCCCGCCACCCCAGTCCTTCCCACCCCCC
>BDUI01000355.1:216575-230952 GCA_002335545.1 Apodemus speciosus | reverse complement strand
AAAAAAAAAAAAAAGCTGTATCTGATGGTCCATGCCTGTAATCTAAGATGTTCAGGAAGCAGAGGCAGAGGGACTGCTAGTTTAAGGCTTGTCTGCTTCATAGTGAGTTCAATTGTAATGAGAACTTGTCTCAAAATAAAAAGTAAAAAGAATCCTGGGATGTAGCTCAGTGGTAGAGACGTCGCCAAAGATACATAGGACCCTAGAGTCAATCCTTGATAACAAAAACAACCCCTAACCTTAGAGTCCAAGGAATCTGATACCCTTTCTTGTCTCTATGTACACTTTACACACACACACACACACACACACACACACACACACACACACACACACACTTTAAAATATTTTAAAGGCTTAACAAATCTGATGAACATTTATTTTTCCAAGATCACCCCACCACTGTTTTTGAGACAAGGCTGACCTTGAACCCCCTTTGTAGCAGATGCTTCTGACCTGATCCTCATACCTCTACTTGACAAGTGCTGGGATTACAAGCATTCTCCACCACACTAAATCCAGGGCATCTTTTTAGGGTCTTGCCACACTCTTTCTACTGCAGGAAAAGAAGTTTTAGGCTGTGTCTTCCTCCTTCCAATCTAGAGAGGCTGGAAAGCCGGTATGCGGGCTCTGGGACTACTGCTCAGTTGGGAAGTGCTACGTGCAAGCATGAGGACACAGCCTGGATCGCAGGGACAGTGTGGCACACCTGTGCTCCTAGAGCTGGGAACAGGGCAGAGACTTCCTGGGGTGAACCAGTATAGCTGAATTGGGAACCTTGTTTAAATAAGGTGGGGCACGATTGAGGAAGACAACCAATGTCAAAGTATTGCCCCCCCCCAAACAAACACACACAAGAGAAACAGAGAGAGTGGCTGCCATGGTGGGGCTAGCCTTTAATCCCCGTACTTGGGATATCTGTGAGTTCAAGGTCAGCTTTGTCTCATCACAGGTTCTAAGACAATTAGAAATACAAAGAAGGACCTGTTTGGGGGTGGGAATACTGACAGAAACAGAGACATTACGAGGACCATTCTTTAGCTGAGTCTGTACCTGTCTCTCAGCTTCCTTTCTCTTTTACCTGCTCCAAATTGACCCTCCCTTCATCTTTCCTCTGGRTGACTTAGCAGGGCACTAAGATGAGCTCTAGCYCACCAGAACATTATGTCTTAAACTAAGCCTTGCATTTTAAATATCATTCTCATCTCTTCCAATCTTCCAATCCTCCAAGTCCACCACTATAAAATACAAATAGTGTGAGTTTAATTCCCAATTTTCCATGGCAAGAGCCAGCCCCGCCCCAGGCAAACCCCGTGCCCAGCTCCGTTCTCTCCAGGTGGCTGTGTCACTGGGCGTCTTGCCTACTGGGTACACATTTAAAAACCCTGTGGTTTCTGGGCAATGGATGTTGTGAAATGGAGTGAAAAGAACTTGCAGTCCGAAACTAGCCTTCCCCTCCCCTCATGTGAGTAAGGACTCCCTGACAGAAGCGGCTTCTTCAAAGATGAAAAACAAGTGGGATTTATGGACAGGGCTGTTAGAGAAAGGCACGGACGGCGTGTAGCCAAGGTGGAGGGTCAGGTGATTCCTAGATGTCTTCCAGGTTGGTAGGTAGAGGACAGGAAGGAGATGGGCCACTAGGAAGATATCCCTGACGGTTTCTCATAGTCAAATCCAATTTTTTGCCAAAGCCTACTTATGTTTGGATCAGTCTCTTATYTATAACTCCTGAAGGGTGAGGGAGGGCTGGAGGCAGATCCTAAGACTGACACTGCCTATGACATGTCCTGAGCCAGTGATTTCATGTGTGGATTTTATAAGTATAGAGTAGGGACTATCAAACRGGCCTCCCCATCACTTCCCCGGCTGGAGAGGTCAGAGGAATTACATCATTGTGACCTAGTGGCAAAGGCTTATAACACTGAGGACTCTTACTTTCTGGTCTGACAGAACTGAAGTACCTCGGGAGCCTGGCCAACCCAGTTTGACCTAACCCAAGCCTTCAAAGCTCATTATAGYTTGGGTGTTTACTGGGAGGCTGCACAGGAAACCTGACCACCCTGAGGTCCAGATCCACCTGCCTCTCCATAATCAAAGAGAGCTACAGAAGCCAGGTCACAGTCTGGTGGTGCAAGCGATGCGAGTGAGGTAAAATCTGTGAATGGCACAACACCCACGAGCAGGTTCTAAATAACCAAGGCCAGGGCTCAGCCCCTCCGCAGTACGAGCATGTCGGAACAGGAGGCTGAAGTGAGAGCGCAGCTCGCTCCCACCTCCCATCATGCAGAGGAAGAACTACCAGCCGGCTCAGACCCACAGCCTTGGGCCTCTTCTGAGAGCCCCTAAGGCCTCTCTAGGGGTGGAATGCACAGTGGCCCTCCTTTCATTTTGTTTCTTTTAAAAGCAGGGTCTCACCATGTAGCTGGCCTGCCTCTACCTCCCTAGTACTAGGATTAAAGTCATGTGCCCCACACCCACTCATTTTGACSAGCTCTGTCAGTACACTCCCTGAAGATTCCTGCCCTTTAGACACGCTGGACACTTGTTGTCTCAGAGAGCTGGCCAAAGCACAGCTCCCAGGATACGATCTTCCCCAGTCATCACACAGAAAGACGTGCCCAACTGCTGTCCTGTGCTCTTTGCAGAGACCCAGAGAGGCAGTAGATTTACAGTGAAGTCTGCCTGAATGTACACATGTTCTCCCAGCATGGGCCCAGGTAAAATTCCTCTTTGCAATCACAGCAACAGCCACTTTCCATTCTGCTCTGAAGAGCTCCTGACATGTGGAACAAGAAAGGCTGGGCTAGCCTACTCCAAACAGGAGCTCTYGGAACAGGATTCAAAGGGTTTTGTGGGAAGGTCGAGGGTTTCCCAGGTCTCAGACAGCCCCATGTACTCTTACGTGGATAATGGTAGGGTGCTGAAGAACAAGGGGCTTCACTAGAGGCCTATGCAGGCCTACTCTTGGGCTCGGCTCTTGCCTCGCAGAGCCTTTAAGGCTATATAGTGTTGCAACAGCATGGATCTGACAACTGTGTGTAGTTTGTATTGGTAGAAGATGTCTGGGGCCAGATTAACTAGGGGCCAACGACACATACACCCCCCCTCCACACACGCACCAGTGCTCCATGGAATGTGAAGGCCTTGAGTAGGAACTGGGGGAGAGTTGCTCACCAGTAAACGCCTTAGTCATCTAACCAAACCAGGTGTGAAGGAGACCAAAGCCTAGCCCCTTCACTATAATTTCCTCACCCAGTTTAGGTTCAAAGAGGGAAGGCTTGGGAAATGGCTCAGCCAGTAAAGTGCTTGTTTACATGAGGACCTCAGTTTGAGCCTTAGAACTCACCCGAAGGTGAGCAGAGCAGCACATACCTGTAATCCTGGCACTGGGGCTTAGGGAGAGACAGATACTGGGTTTAGTAGCCAGTCTAGACTAATCAAGTAAGCCCTATGCTGCTAGTGAAAGACTGTCTCAAAAAGAATTGTAGATGGCCCCATACCTGCAAACAGACAAACACACATGCAAAAGGTGCTTTCCCCAGTGAGCTGAGAAATGCTGTATCCCATGTAGCCCTAGCATGGCACGTGGAGGCTTCCACATAGAAGGGGAGCCAGGACCGGGGGCTGAGCCATGAGACGGAGTAGTCCCCAGGCACAGCGACCCTTTGCTATGAGATCCTGCCGGCCGCATCAGCACCAGATGGCCTAGGCCCTAGACCAATGGCTCATCACCACCCACAGAAGTCAGTCGCCTGGGGGGCCAGTGAGCTCAGCTATGAGGGACAGTATTAGTGGAGGCAAAATGATTCAAAAATAGCTTTTGGTTCCTYAAAAGGGGCTTGTTGTCTCTTTGGGGCATAGTCACTGGAGACTATGGAAACAATCCCACCACCCCAGCAACAAGGCCCAGCTAGAGTACTCATGGGGCCTGCAACCCATTCCTAGACTTAGATGTGAACAGTAGTTTGCATCAGTTTCTGCACATAATGGGAGCCAGCTGCTGGGATGCGCTGGTGAGTGCAGGTGTATGTCAGGGAACAAGGCTCCCTGGGATAGTGACAGCTAGGGAAGGCATAGTGGTATGTGGTCRTTGGAGTGTCATTGTGACAATCCCTACAGGGGATTTGGGGAAGGGGTAGAGACTCTAGTCTAGTGATTTGAAGAAATGAATGAGGAAACAGAGATCATTCCTTCCCTGGCAGATCACAATTCTGATCTTTCTGACAGTAGAAAGGAACACCCTGACGGCAATGGAGCAGGCCCAGAGCTGGGGTTGTTATTTGGAGGGAGATACTAACACTCAGTTCTTCCACCCAGTGCTCCGGAGCTCCACTAAATTCTCTTCCAGGCAGCATTCTTCTTGTGGCTCAGCTCATTTGTAGAGCAGGAGTCTACACTAGTCTTTGAGGTCATACTTGCATTTCCTCCATGAGAATCAAGGTGTCTGGAAGGTGAGTGAAATTCTTTCCTGAGCTCAATGAAGCCTGTGTTCCAGACCGTTCTTGCCACTAACAGTGGGATGTAGGTCATTTACCTGCCTTGGCTCTTAGATCCCTATCTGTAGACCACAGGCTGTGACTCCTCCAGCCCTATGTGATCCCTCTCTCTCCAGGAAGGGACCCAGCAGCCTTGGGTACAGGGCCATCTGCTCCTCCTGGAAGGGACTCTGCCTTCTCCTAACTCTCACTTGCCTCAGCTCTAGGCCCCAATCTCCTTTCTTAGCATGTAACTCTAGTGTCTTCTGTCAAACATGCTATGGAATTTGGTTATGGCGACAAATACCTATAATCCTAGCGTTTTGGAGGTGGAAGGGAGAGGATCGTTCAAGGTCTCGGCTATACACAGAACCTGGAGCCAAGAAAAACATCTCAAAAAAAAAAAATCCAAAACAAAGAAAACAAAAAGAAAGAAAGAAACCATGAAGTTCAGAAAATCTCCACTGTCTCCTGTGCTGTCACATATTCCTAGACCTGAAGTCTGGCTTGGATTCCTTTCACTGTCTCGGAAGAGGGTGTGAAGGGCAAAGCTTTGGTTTTGACAGGGTCCCAGCTCTAAGTCTCTAGTCTTCGTGGCCCATAGGGCTTTGACACACTACTTCCTGCTCAGGACGCAAGGGAAGGAAAGCTGGCTGTCCTGCCGGCACTGAAGGGTACCATGGGACATTCAGAGGGCATCGGAAGTGTGTTCCATCRGCTCAGAACAGGACCAGGAGGTTGTGCCCCTCACTCAGAACAGTTGCCACTGCAGTCCCCAGGAGGATGCCTGTGTCCTTAGTCCCGAGGCTCCGCCTTTCCAAGGTGTGCCGGCATAAATGAAACGCTACCCTGGGGAGGCTGGAGAGAGGGCTTAGTAGTTAAAAGCACTGACTGTTTCTGTAGAGGATATTATTTATTTATAAATAAATATTAACTTTATTTTATTCTGATCTATATGGGTGTTTTGCCTACATATATGTCTGTGCACCATGTGTGTGCAGTACTCTCAGAGGCCAGAAGATGGATCCAGATCCTCTGCAACTGGAGTTGTAGACAGTGTTGAGCCACCGTGGGGTGCTGGAAGCTGAATCCTGGTTCTCTAGAAGAGCAATCAATGAGTCTTCTCCCC
Source organism: Apodemus speciosus (assembly GCA_002335545.1). NCBI lineage: Eukaryota > Metazoa > Chordata > Mammalia > Rodentia > Muridae > Apodemus > Apodemus speciosus. The sequence continues at coordinate 225,348 of BDUI01000355.1, read as the reverse complement.
ATCCTCATAAACCTTTTCTCATTTTTTGAGATAGGGTTTTCTGTGTAGCTTTGGCTGTCCTGGAACTCCCTCTGTATACCAGGCTGGCCTTAAACTCAGAGATCCATCTGCCTCTGTCTTACAAGTGCTGGGATTAAAGGTGTGTGCCATGATTGTCAATAAATCTTAAAGGAAAAAAATTCATCCTGCTTGAGAAAGGAGGGAATGACAAGGAAGAGAGCTAATAAATCTAGATCTGTCAGAAGTAGGAACTGAGCAGATACTCAGTTTCTTATTAAATTAGGGTTTCCAGGAAGCAGTGAGGCCGAATGTAGCTTACCCAATCCGCTAGAACTCAGATCTCCCACCTTAAAGTATCTCTCTCTCTCTCTCTCTCTCTCTCTCTCTCTCTCTCTCTCTCTCTCTCTCTCTCTCTCTTTCTCTCTCTTATGTATGTGAGTACACTGTAGCTGTCTTTAGACACACCAGAAGAGGGCATCAGATTCCCATTACAGATGGCTGTGATCTACCATGTGGTTGCTGGAAACTGAACTCAGAACCTCTAGAAGAGCTGCCAATGATCTTAACCAGTGAGCAATCTTTCCAGCCCCAACTTTTTCCCCTCTCTTCCTTCCTCTCTCCCTTCTTCCTTCCCTCCCTTTCTCCCTTCCTTCTTTGTTAGCCTTGGCTGTTCTAGAATTCCCTATGTAGACCAGGCTGGTCTCAAACTCACAGAGCTCCCTCTATAAAGCACTCGACAGGGTTTCTCTGTGTAGCCCTAGCTGTCCTGGAACTCACTCTGTAGACCAGGCTGTCCTCGAACTCAGAAATCCGCCTGCCTCTGCCTCCCAAGTGCTGGGATTAAAGGCGTGCACCACCACTGCCCAGCTATAAAGCAATTTCTTAACAATTTAGAATCCAAAGGGCTTTATCTCCATCTCTCCCACATGCAGTCAGTGTTGAAAACCCCAAATCCTTAGAGTTTGAACTATTTTGACCAATACATTTTCCCATTTATTCATTCACTCATTCATTCAACTAATTACACAATGATTTTTAGTGGACACCAGGTTCTAAAAATTAAAGCAGTGAACAAAGGCAAAATCCCACTCTATACAGCAATTGGGAGACTGAAGCAGGATCACCAAGAGTTTGAGATTAGCCTGGGCTGTGAAGTAATTCCAGGCCAGTCTGGGCTACAGAGTAAGAACTTCTCTAAAACAAAACAAAACAAAAAACAACAAAAAATTGAGGACCATTAAGATTGCTTGGTGGTTAAAAGAAACCTGTGGACATGCTTGTTACTTGAGTTTGATCCCAGGTAGAAAAAAAAAGCCAACTCCTGCAAGGTTCCCTGACCACCATGTATCCATGTATACTGTAGTACACTGTACACACACTCACACACACACACACACACACACACACACACACACACACACGTATATACACTTGTGTTTATATATATATACACACACAAATAAAACATAAAAGTAAAAAACCCTACTCTTTGGATGTTGTTTTGCTAGAAGGAGTCAAAGTAACAAAACCTAAAACCTGCAGAGAATGAGTGCAGCAGGGGAGGGTTAGCCAATCACCGGGCGCTGGGCACAGGAGGGGAGGCCGGCAGCCCTCTGTGCAGCTGGTGCCGAGATGGGTTGGTAGGAAGGAAAGTCCACTGCAGAAAGAGTAAGCATCCGCAGCCTGTGCAGATGCCAAGGTCCTCAGGCTGATGAGACACAGCTAAGGGAGACCATGGTGGGGCGAGCGGAAAGAGGGAGAGGCAGACGCAGGGGTCAGGTYGGCGTGCTTTTGGTGCTGTTGAGGAGGTCTGGGTCTAGACTATGGGAAGCCAGGGTGGGGAGTGGGCGAAACAGTGGCATGGCTGGTTCTTATGATGAGCCCTCTCAGAAGCCCATGGACAAACTGCAGACATGAGAGAAGCGGCAGCCCAGGAGAGATGGTCAGACTCCAACACAAGCATGTGGAGCATGCTTGAGGCCAGGTGCTTGGTAAGTGGGAGGCCGTGGCTCACCCACCGCGCTTCGCATTGGAGATACTCTCTTTGCATCAGTGCATCTCAGCTTTTATGGCCCTGCTCCTCCTATTTATTTTTAAATTACATATGTATCTGGAGGTACACATGAATGCAGGTACTCATGGAGACCAGGGACATTGGATCTCTCTCAAACTGGATTATGGGTGGTAGTGAACTGCTAGGCATAGATGCTGGGAACTAAACTTGGATTCTTTGCAAGAGCATATTTACTCTTAACTTCTGAACCATCTCTCTAGCCTCTGGTCTTTCCCAGTTCTTTGGAAAAAGACAGATGGTACTCACAGGGGACTGAGTCTGGGGCCAGGTAGAGACTTTACAGACAATAATCTGCCTTAGCAGATTTACCTTAGCAGATTAGGAAGAACCTACAGGAAGGTGAAGGGAGGAGGAAAGCGATGCGTAGAGACCTCTTCTGGGGAGCTGAGCTAGTGTGGGTTCCCCCTCCTTTGTTGCCCAGGGCTACAGTGCTGTCTAGACTGTACAATACTACCTGCCCTGCTCCAGTCTCRAACATTCAAATCTCATATTCTCTATATCCCATGTACGCTTACATTAGGAATGCTTCTATTCATTCATTGGCTTCTCTGCTAAGGTTCACCATGAGTTTTTTATTRTCTGTTATAAGCCCAGGAAGCTCTTTTAGAATCTCCTGGTTAGCCTGTGTCCATGGCCTCTATCACCCTAGGCTAGCTCACAGCTTCACAGTCTGAGACCCAGGCCTGGAAGGTAGAAGGACAGGACCCAGGACAAGGCTGGCAATCTGCAGATAATGAGTGAGTGAAGYAGCTTTCCATGTCAGTGCTGAATGGGGTCTTCAGCTGCTTCTAGGAAGGATGGACCAGCTGCTGGCTACAGAGTGGCATTCTCATCTTTTATAGGCAACCAGGGACTGACTGGGTGGGGACCAAGTCATTGGTGAAACTGAGCATTCACTGTATACCTAATAGAAGACAAAATCGGAAGCTGAGCACATCTGTAAGCTTGGCACTCAAGAAGTGGAAGTGTGGATCAAGAGTTCGAGGTTAGCTTTTATAAGCTATAGGAGATCCCAAACAAACAACAAAACCCAATTGAAAAAAGAGCCAACTACAGAAACAGAGAGGATGACCAGTAAGCCCATGGCTACCTATACAAAGAAGCCATAGCAGGTAGAAAGGAAATGCTAGAAGAAAAGGAAGGTTACATGGGATGGCACAATGACCAGATCTCAGTAGTCTGGAGGCAGAGGTGGTAGGGTTTAATGTACCGCCACCAAATATACTCCATGGCATAAGATAAAGTCTTATGTGATCCTTGGTGGCTCAGGAGCCTAAAAGAGGGTTAGACCAGAACCAGAGCTCTAAAAAGTACTATATAGGCAGGCATATTTGCCTCTGTTTATACCTCTCTGTTCCCTAAATCTTTTTTTTCTTAGATGGGGTGTCACTATGTCATATATGTCTCTGGATGTCAGGCTGCCTGCCCCTGCCTCTTCAGTGCTAGTATTAAAGGCATGTGACTCCATGCCTGGCTCTTTCCTAAATCGTTTCTACTGTTCTCATAGGTACATTTCTACTGAGCCTTCCTGAACGTAAACACACAATCCCTTGTTAAATAGCTTCTCTTTCTTATCCTCTATCAAGGCAAGTGGACTGCTGGTCATCACAATGAATTTTTTTCTTTAAAATCTGACATGTTGGTATAGAGAAAGCTCATGTGACCGGGGTAAAGCCTGACCAAAGCTTCGAGGGTAGAGTGAAGCAGGTCAGGGGAGAAGGGCTCAGGATGCCAGTTCTGTCTGCTCCTGACCCGCGCTCAGGATGCCAGCGCTTGTCTGCTCCTGACCTGCACATCTCCAGCTTCCAGGAACCCTTGTTCTCGCCCAGTAGACTGTCTCCTAACTGGAGTACCAGACAAACTTGTGCTTCAAGCTTAAACATTGTCCTATATGGAATCCCTTGTTCAAAAGTCCAATTTGGAACATACACAGGCGGGAGTAGGCTGTGAGGGGAGGACCTGCCAGGATGGCTCAAGGGATCTGTGAACCAGAGACCTTTCTTGTGTATCCCAAGACCAAGCCAGACAGGCTTTCCTAGCTGCAAACTTCATTGTCTTTTTATTTTTCATTTATTTATTTATTTTGCTTCTCAAGACAGGGTTTCTCTGTGTAGCCCTGCCTGTCCTGGAACTCACTCTGTAAACCAAGCTGGCCTAGAACTCAGAGATCCACCTGCCTCTGCCTCTGCCTCCTGAAGGCTGGGATTAAAAGCGTGAGCCACCACCAAGAATAGAAGAATGAGCTAGGTGTGGTGGAACACACTTTTAATCCCAGCATTTAGGAGGCGGAGCTAGCTCATTCCTCTACTCTTAAGTCCCAGGCAAGCCATTTCTTCTGTAGTCATTTGTAGGCTGGGTCTGGCACAGAGTGGAAGTTAGAGGTAGGAGGTCCTGCTAYAGGACCTCTCTTCAGTTCATACTTGTGAAGGCCGAGGGAGCTCCAGGCACTGCTACTGGCCTGAAGAATTTCATCTTCCCGGTGGCCCAGATGGAGTGCTGTAGATAGCAGAACCCAGCAGGCAAAAGATGATGAACCCCATACCAGTCACCGGGAGAGCTAACTAACGGAGCCCTGAATTCTGTGCTCTGTGCTCCTGTTCTCTTCCTCCCCCTCTGCCTGCCTGCCTGCCTGCCTGCTTCCCTCCTTCCCTCCCTTTCTCTTTCTCTCTCTTTTTCTTTCAATTTTAGGTGTATGAGTGTTTGGCTTGCATATGTCTTTGTACTTTGTGGAGGCCAGAAGAGGGTATTGGAACATATGGAACTGAAGTCAAGTTACGATGGTTCTGAGCTGCTGGATGGATTCTGGGAATCAAACCCACATCTTCTGGACGAGCTGGTGCTCTTAACCACTAAACAATCTTTACCAGCGCCCTGAGTTAAAATTTCTTTTGGGCCTTCCAGAATCATTAACCAATTCATACTACAAATCTCCACAGAAGCCAGCTATGTGTGCAGGGCATGAGAAGGTGCTGAGGTGTGAGGGAGCAGAGGTAATGCTTGGTGTCAGATAGACCAATRGTCAGCCATGTGAAGGAGCAGCGGGGCTCCCAAAGTTGAACTGTGCTGTGGCTAGATCAAGCTACAGCCTGGGCACTTCATCTTGTTCCCACTGAATGTAATGATTCTACCCTTTCCTCCTGTTTCTAGTGCTAAACAATACTTTGTCCCATATCATCACAATGCCTTGTGGCTTTTCAGTGCTGTTTTCTATCACAATGATAAGGTTGAGGGAGAGGCTAAATGGTTAGGCAAAACTTAAAATATTCATTATATGTCACCTTATGGTAAGTTCGCCAGGACTGGTTATGGAGCAGTAAGGTAGGATACAAGGTGAAGGACAAAGTACCTGTTGATTGGCAAGTGTTTTCTTGTGACATGGCTGTTGTCACGATTTCTGTGGCTGCCTCTCTGATGGTCTGTTCCTCACTCTGCAGAAGGGTAAGAACACAYCTCCAGAGAGAAAGTGTGTCCTGCAATTCTGTGAAGAAAACCAAAGGGGATGAATTCATGTCATCTGCAGTACCACCAATACTCATGCGACAACTTCAGACTCATGTGGGAGGAAGACATTCATGAGGAAGCAACAGACATTCTTTTTTGGGAGGRAGGGGGTGTTATTGTAAGACCGGAAGACCTGAAGGTCAGAACAACACTGGAACAGACAGGACCCTGCTGGGGAAGCTTGGAAACAGATACATCTTTTTGTGGGAGGAGGAAAGCCTTCTRTAGTCAGCTAGCCTAAGACACCCCAGAAGGTGCTGAGTCAAGGCTCGGGGCAGCTCTCCCCAGTGTCATGATTTATACAATAAGAATGTTTCTCATGCCTTGAATCTCAGCACTCAGAAAGCAGATAGATGTCTGTGAGATCAAGGCCAGAGGTCTACATATAGAGTTCCAGGATAGCCAGGGCTATATAATGAGACTTTGTGTCAGGAAGAAAAAACAGAATTGCACATACTGGTAATCCCAGCCTTGGTTATGCAGTGAATTCAAGGCCAGCTTGAGTTATGTAAGAGACCTTGTCTCAAAAACACCAAAGTGTGCTTTGCWCTTTGCAGAAACTAGTTTAGTGTTGATTTGAGAGACTGTGAGAACTTACCAATTCTGGAAAGCAAAGCRTTAATGTGTTTGGGAACAAGAATCATAAGTGGGGAAGGCACATGAAAAGGGACATCCTCATTACATGTCTCTGGGGCCCATTTTTGGCTACTGTTGGCTCTTATCACTGAGTCTGCAGGTTACCATGTGCTGCTGCTATGGACAGATGGACAGGCAGAATGTGCTCTGAGCAGCACCAAGGGCAAGGCATCTAGAACGTAGATTAACTAGAGGTCAGAATGAAGCCCAGCGGCTGCAGAGAAACATGGGAATGGGCCACAGGGACATAGTTTAGGAGGAGGGAGAGGCAGCAGGTAGTGTGGGTACAGGTCTGTGGAGGGCATTTGAGGGCAGTGACAGAATACCACCCAGCATGCCTCTAAAGGCAGTGGTCTGATTCCCCCCACCCCTCACCAACAGTGTCATCTGGAGTAGTTCTCACCTCCTCCTAGATCAGGCTTTGACCTTTACTCCTCCTTATAGACTCTACACTTTTATTTTTTAATTTTTGAGACTGGGTTTCTAGCAGCCCAGGCTGGCCTCAGATTTGCTATTAGCCTTAGATGGCTTTGAACTCCTAAAGTCCTCCTGCTCCTACCTCCCAAAGGCTGGGACTTCAGTGTGTGCCACCAAAGAATCCATCTTGAGTTTTGTCATAAGAAGGACATCTGAACCCCTRAAGTCCCTCTCTTTAGTCTACTTCACGCTAGCTGATATCAGTTTGTCATGTGCACATGGGACACTGGCCTTTGCTGATGGTGCCAGCCTCAGGACCAATAGCTAACATGAACAGGACTCAATTCCACACAACAATTTCAGGTCACTTTACATACATTTACTTGTCTGAGTGACAAAGCAACCAAAGTTGTTCAGGAAAATGTGCTGCAAGATGGTATAGCCCTCACTGAGAATGCCTGGCCCAAGAGGAGGACAAGCTGCCTCTGGGAGAGGCCGCACCATGCTGTCTTGGCTGTTTTGCCGACTTCGGCCTCTCAAGCAGCTAGAATTGCAGGCATGGACCACCATGCCTGACCTAACCAAAGTTTGTCAACCTTTTCTCCTATTGCTCTCAGATCAGGGATTAAGTCATATAAGAGGAGGGTCGCTGATGATGTCACTTCCCAAAGGCTGCACCAGTGGCACTTCATAGGACCTGATTACAAGAACCTTCTATATAGGTTCATGCTTCCATTTCAGTGTTAACATCTAAAAACCAATTCTTTCCCCAGCCCTACAACAAAACTGAAAGAAAGTTCCCTGGGGCTGGCCCTGCCTGATTCTTGAGGGCAAGCATAGAAGAAGTAGAGACAGACAGGCAGACAGACAGTGACTAGCTGATGGGAAGTGAGCACCTCAGAGTGAGTAAGAAGTCCGCATGCAGAAGGCAGCACGGTCTGCTGGAGCTGGCTCTGTGTTCCTGGTTGTCCTTGAACTAAACCCTATGTTTATAAATCAAATCAAACTCCAAAGCAGCACAGTAAAAAAATTACATACATGCCCTCCGCYCTTCCTCTCCCAGGGCTCAGTCAACCTTCTTCAGCACTGCCGGCATGAAGCTATTCCTAGTGACTGCGCACTAGGATGGAGTGGCCGTGAGGGAGGAGCCCAGTTCAGAAGCCCCTGACTGAAGGAGTGCCTTTCTATCCCAGGACTGATTTCAAGCTAAGCTCRGGAGCGAAGGGCCCCAGCAGCCCAGCAGGCAGAAGCCTGGACTGAACCTCAGTACCACAGAGACTGCGGGAAAGTACTTCCTGGTGTCTTTTAAGGAGGTCCTTTCTGGCTTCCTGGAAGAGGCTGAGTTCTGTAAGGCAAACAAGTCAATCAAGCAGGGGTTGTTCATAGAGCCGGTGCCTGCTGAGGACAGCAGGCCCGAGGAAGGGCGTGGCAGATGAGGAGGCAGTAGGGTGTGCCAGGGACGAAACAGAAAAACAAACAGGGCCTAGTGAGCCATGTTTAGGGCRTGTAGGTCTAGCCTGAGACAGCGGGAACCCACTCAAAACTCCAGCAGCCGAGCGTGTTGGTGTCCACTGATACTCCCAGTACGTGGGAGGCCGAGACAGGAGGGATTTCTCAAGTTCAAGGTTCTCCTGGGCTACACAGTGACACTGTCTCAAATGATGGTTTTTAGTAACGGACTACCAAAAGGGTCAAATTTACAGATAAGAAAGACTACAAAGTTCATGGATGCTCTGAAAAAAATGTATGTAGAATGGCTTGGGTGATAAGATAGAAGGAAAAGAAGAAAAGCAGCCATTGGTAAGAAATACTCAGAATATAAACTACGCAGAGAAAATACTCTGGAAACATGTAAAGGCATCACATATGACATCATTCCCTGCCCCCTCAATATAAGGTTTCTCTGTGTAGTCCTGGCTGTCCTAGAACCTGCTCTTAGACTAGACTGGCTTCAAACTCATAGAGATCTTCCTGCCTCTGCCTCCTGAGTGTTGGGATTAAAGACATGCACCACCAGCACCTAGCTAAGCACCCCTTCTTTTAGCCTGAAGTGTGTGTCTCTTCCTGTGTTTGCTGAGTTGGTGCAGGGGCCCCATCAGCCTTACCGAGCATGGGCTGGGGACTGGTGAGGAACAGGGGTGCAGT
>BDUI01000355.1:177977-191303 GCA_002335545.1 Apodemus speciosus | reverse complement strand
CCCCCCCCCACCCCGGCAGCATTTGGTTTGTTTTATTGCTTAGGTTTTTTTTTTTTTAAACCCAAGAAAAATCAAAGCATTTAAGCAAACAGTTCTTTGCAGATGTTCAGGACTCCATATCTGACTTTCTCTAATCAGAGAAAACAGTCAAAATGTCCAACTGTTGATAGACCATCCATAAACAAATAATATAAACACTGGAACACTAACTTAGCACAGAAAAAGTCACAGTTCACATGGAACAGACAGAATAAAGAACAAAATCATACTCTCAGAGTCTGTGACATGGCAGCTCTTACTTAGCTTTTGGGAAGCTGAGGAAGAGGAACACTGTGAGTTACAGGCCAGCCTGGACCATGTAAAATGCTCTAGACCAGCCTAAGCTACCAATGAGATTTTGTCTCAAAATTTAAAAAAAAAAAAAAAAAAAAAAAAAAAGAAGAGATGACATTGTCAGATTAAGTTCAAAGAAAAAACTCTTGCCAGGATTTGCAGCCTTTTAGTATTAAAAATTAAAAGAAAATCAAACTGTCTATAGAAAGGAGACATCTTCAGTTTGATAAGGGCATTTATGAAAGCTCACAGCTAACATCATTTAGCTTAAGATCAGGAACAAGACAGGATGCATATTCCTAACACTCTTATTTCAACAATGTTCCAGGGATTCTAGCTTCAGGAATCAGGTAAGAGTTAAACAAAAGACATCCAGACTGAAAATGAAGTAAAAAGTAATTCTATTATAAATGACACGGATCTTGGATGCAGAAAACCCTAAGGAATCCACCCCCATATCCCCACATGCACATCAAAGGTAATACATGAGCTCAGAAAGGTTATAGGACAAAAGGCCAGTAATGAAAGACACACATGGTGTGGATACAGAAAACTACAGACCATCACTTATAAGACAAAAACAAAACACCAGAGACTTATTTTTGACTGAGCCTCATATAGCCCAGGATGGCTTCAGACTTACTATGTGTGTGAAGATGGCCCCTGGTCCTTTCATCGATCTCTCTTGCACAGGGATTACATTTGTACCACCATACCCAGTTTTATGGAGTCTTTCCTATCAAACTTAGGGCTTTGTAAATGCTAGGGAAGCATCGAGTCCCCAGGTTGAAGACCCAAATAAATGGAAACTACTCAGTTCATGGATCTGAAAATACTATTGCTGTGATGACAAACTGACCTACAAATTAATGCTATCCATACCAAATTCCAGTTAGCTTTTCTTTGCCATTCTTTTGACAGATTGATAAAACTGACCTAAAACTCATAATGCAGGGAATCTAAATGACAAGAAGGGCCTTGAAAAAGAAGTTGGAGGTCTCACTGGCATTTAAAAAGCTACTATATAGCAGTGGTATCATCAGAACAGTGAGGTCCTCCTAGATAGCCAGGCATACAGAGCAATGGAATAGAATTAAGAAACCCAAACGGTCAGGGTAGTGGCCCAACGAAGTCCTTAAACCCAGAATTTGGGAGGCAGAGGCAGTCCAATCTCTGTGAGTTCTAGGACAGTCAAGGCTACACAGAGCCTTGGCTAAAAACAAGAACAAGGACAAGGACAATATGAATAAGAACAACAGCAGCAACAGAAATGGGCAGGAGAGATGATTCAGAAGTTCAGAGCTCTAGCTGCTCGCTCACTAGTCCCGATTCAGTTCCCATGTCAGGAGGTTCAGAGCTGTCTGTGAGTCTAGCTCCAGGAGACCAACTTCTTCTCTGGTTTCCATAGACACACTATACACACATGGAACACACACACACCAAGAATATAGAATGAAACTCATAATTTATGGTCAATTGATCTCTTTTGACAGGGAACAGGTGATTAGTGAAGAAATGGGTCTTTTAAACATACACATGGACAAAAGATGTAGTTGTAGTGTATCTCATACCAAATTAGAAAATTAACTCAAAGTGGATCACAGGTCTAGAAGATAAAACTATGATGCTTTCAGAAGAAAACGTGGGTGAAAACTTTGTGATGTTAGGTAACTGGGTTTTAGACAAGATATCAGATACACAGCAACAGGAAAAGTAGATGCAGCACCTTTATTCAAACACAAACCTTTGTCCATCAAGACACCATCTTGAGAAGTGACAAACAACCCCTCTCAGAATAGGAAAAAAAGATGCAGATACACATAGTTTACAAGGGAATAAAATAAAGAACGTTATAACTTTCACAATTAACCCACTTTAAAAGTGGGCAAAGGAGGGCTGGAGAGATGGCTGAATGTTTAAGAGCACAAGATGCTCTTCCAGAGAGCCCAAGTTCTGTCCTCAGCACCCACATCGGGCAGCCCAACCACCCACAACTCCAGGCATCTGATACTCTTTTGGTCTGTGTGGAGAATCATGTCCGTACAGAAACAAAGACACACATAAATGACAACGAAAAGTCTGAATGGACATTTCTCTAGAGACAAATGACCAACRAACATCAGGAAAGATGCTGTATCACCAGTCAGAGGGAAGTTAAACCTCAGCACAGCCAGGGCCACCCCACACAGCACGACCAGTGCACTGCACGCACACATAACACACAGCCAGGGCCACTGCACACACAGCAGGCAATTGCACTCAGGCAGTAACAAGTACTGCAGAGGAGGTGGGAGAACTAGGGCCCTTAAGTGTTTCTGGAGGAACACCTTAATTCTTTAAGAAGCTGATATCCAGCCCCCTCTCCTCCCATCCCCTTCCTTCCTCTCCCCTCTCCTTTACTCCTATGTGCAGTTTACTTAGAAGAACTGGGAAAAATGCCCTCAAATATTTACAGCAGTATTATTTACAAAATACCAAACGTAGAAGCAAACCAAATATTCATCAGTTGATAGTGATTAAAAAAATGATGCTGACACCGTGCAATATTATTCAGCTAGAAACTGARRCGAGTGCAGCTCTAGGTTCCAACATGGGTGAAACCCTAAAGCACTGAGTGAAACAGTGAGACAGGAAAGGCCACAAAGGAATGTTCTCCATTTATGCAAAACATCCCGACAGACTTGACAAAGCTGTGTGCACTGCGATTTAACAGACAGGCCAATGAGTTTCTCATGACTCGTGATGAAGGGCTGGAGAGGGAAGAGGCAGGAGCATGTACAGGGACAGGAACCACAGAGTTCGAGGTCATCCTGCACAGCTGAGCAGCTCTTTCTCTGGTCAGGAGGCTTCAGGACACGGCCCTGTCACCGGCTGACACTGGGTCCGGGCGTCAACCATCACTACCCTTATTCTGGACCACTGGTATGGCAGGTGGATCCTTTGCAGTGGCAGCTGCATGGCTGAGCAAGTCACTCCCTGGGAGTCTTTATCCCAGGGTCCTCCTGCTGACTAGACAATATGAGACTGCAGTGCTTAGAGTGGCCTCTGCACATGTTACTCACGGAGTTAACATGCACGTACTCATCCAGTACCACCCTGCTTTGCATTTCTGCAGAAGGGAGCTACCTGCTTATGTCAGAGTGCACTGTAGAAAAGCAACAGTTCAGATCAGAGTCCAGTGTCTGCAGAAGACCAACTAATCTATAGGTGGCAAAACTTGAACAATTTCCTTGAAATTTCATAGGTGCAGGCTAGGAAATCACAAGTCCCCAGAAGCCTCTAAAATCTGTTCTCAATTCCCCTTCCTCACTCACCCTAGCAAAGAGAATCACACCAGCTGTGTCACGTTAGACAGGTCTGCATGCACGCTACTAAAAGCAAACAGCCGAAGGACAGTACAGATCATGTTCAATTTGCTCAGATGGAATTGATTACATCTAACCTAATTAGACTGGATAACCAAAGCAGGTGTTTGTRGGTTGCCAGTGTTTTTATTCTCTGTAAATGTTCAGCTGTATTCCTAGGAATGAAATAAAGGAAGTTCATAGGTCATAAAAATTATGGATTGTATTTCTTTACATCATGTATAGTGTTCAATTTTAAGCAATAAAAACATGAGCATTGCTGAACATGCCACACAGACTTCACCATTTGACCCATAACTCCTAGGCTGGCTAGAGGGAGGGCTGATATCACCCAGTTTCCAGTCTACAAATCCGAGCTCATTACAGAGTGGCCTGTGTTCTTATCAGCTATGATCTACAAAGCACACTGCTTGGCAGTTAGAAGTTAGGATTCTGATTTACCCTTGTGAACCAGTCACTTTTAGGGCATCTAGAAGGGAAATAGTAACAATTATAAACTAAGATTCCAGCTGAAGGAGTGTTTATTGTACTTGGCAGAGTGATGCGATCTGACCTATAAATTCCAACTAACAAAGAAACCACAGAGCAGTCCCCAGCAGCCTGCTGCTGAGAAGAGTTGTGTGGTGGCCCTAAGTATGTCTATTTTCGAAGGCAAAAAGGGCAGGTCCTGCCCAGAGTGGCAAGCGCTCGCTTTCTAGTAATCACTTGCATCCCAGCTTTGGTCTAAGATTGTTCCATACTTTCTTAGGAACAACACTATACACACTGTGACTTAGAAGCTGCAGCACAGGGAATGTGGCCTGGAGTTGGATCCAGGAGGGCTGTTCCAGGGTCCTTGATAGCAGCCTCTCAGACATGCTACCTGTGGGACATGGCAAGCTCTGGTGCTAACAGCTTAGGACACTCAGGACTCTAGGTGGCTTTGTCTGCTTTGGTGTGAACAGTAAAGGGACACCAGCAGCACTTCTTCCATTCATGTACATGGATGCTGGGGGCAGTACTTGACAGAGTTAGCAGTTAACAAAAGCTGGCCACTATCATTAAACCTGACAAGCAAGATGAAACTAAAAATAATGTTTTCTAAGACTGGGAGAAGCACAAGTGCCCTGCACACACGCTAGGCTGCTGTGGTCATGGTGAGTCTCCATAGCGATGGAAACCAGAAGCCCACGGGTGAGAACACCACACCAGACGRCATGACATAAGTGAAATGCGGTTGAGTGACGGGGCATGCAGGAGGCCAGGTTCAGTTTCGAGCCCAGCAGAAAACCACGCTGGCTCAAGGTCACCCTTGGCTACATACATACAGAGTCTCAAGAAGAATGGCAACAGCAACGTCCATAAACTGGAAGCTAGAAAGAAATAATCTACTCATGGGCTCACCAAAGAGAGAGGGAGGGGAAGGAGGGAGGGAGGGAGGGAAGGAGAGAGGGAGAGACATAGTAAGTATGATAATTATTTAAATATGTGGTAAATAAACTCAATAGCTGTGAAAAATAAAAACAAATTTAAGGGGTGGGTCTACTGGCAAAGAGATTATTTCTCAGAGCAATTGGGATAAATATTTAGCAAGTACCAGAGAATTATTTTAGCAAGTAGATATTTTAGTGGAAAAYTTCCTGCCCAAGAACAAGTAACTTAGGTTACATCTTAGATTAGAACTGAAGCTCTGCACTTGCACCCCTGCCCAGGTCTGCACCTCAGCCTCTGCCTTCTAGACGTTCCCCTTCTCTCGGGTGCAGCTGAAACTCACTGTCCTTCCTGAGGGAGACTGGTGCAGGCTAATGGTGGCAGGAGAGGGAAAAAGGATAGAGGACTCAGTGCTCTCACGGGTTTAAATCACTGTCAAACTCCAAACACAAACCCAGATTTGGACTTTTAAACTGCAATTAAAAAGTGAAGAACCTGAGAACGATTTAGAAGAACTGACACTGACGTTGGAAGCACTAGAAGCACGTGTCACTAGGGCAGGCTCCCCAGTGGCCTCTGCCTTGCTCCTCAGGGCTTTTCTCATCGTGTCCCCAGCCCTTCAAGGTGTTTCTAAGGCACTTCAGAGTTAGGATTGGCCTTTCAGTGCCACTAACAGAACACAGTTTGAGAGCGATGGGTAGAGCCTCTTTCATGCAAAATCTAAACCAGAAATCTTCAAATTGGTGTTTTATTTGGCAATTAGTCCCATTTATAAATACATTTACTATGCAAATGTATCAGACAAGTGAGATGGCTCAGAAAGTGAAGGTGCTTGCTCCCAAGCCTCATGAGGTAGACTAATCTCCAGAACCCACAAGACAGAAGAGCATCAACTCCAGAAAGTTGTATACACACACACACACACACACACACACACACACACACACACACACACCACATGCACATGTGCGTGTATGCACACACTTACAAAAATGTAATGAAAATGTATGTTCATACACAGGAATGAAAGTGAGGTATGGTATAAAATTAGTAAAATGGAGATGAGAGGAAGAAGTCTCCCACCCACCTAAACCCCCCTGAGCTACTTTTTAGCATGGCTACCTTTCATTCTGGTCTGATCCTCCATTCTCTGTTATCATGATAACCAAACCTCCCTGACAGTCTGTGAATGATTTTTCTGTAATGCTGGACTTATTAAATTTGTTTGTAATTACAGCACTCGGGAGGCAGAGGCAGGCAGATCTCTGTGATTTAAAGTTCAGTCTGATCAACAAGGCAAGTTCCATGTTTGCCAGGACTACTGAGTGAGATCCTGCCTCAACAAAAAGGAATGCAATCTGGCAAGATGGCTCTGCAGGTGCCAAGCCTGATAACCTAAGTTCAATCCTCAGAGTCCATGTGGTGGAAGGAGAGACCCAAAGCTGGAAAGCTGTCCTCTGACCATTTGTATGCTATGGTGTGAGTACTGACACATGTGCACACACAAAAAACACTACACACACACACACACACACACACACACACACACACACACACACACACAAAGAAAACATTTTTAAAATGCACCACACCAAGAATCTTCAGTTATATATATATTTTATAAGAACTTGGCTCCTTGAAGGTGCTGGGAATCTAGAAAAAGTGCAGACAAAGAGAGGCCATGCTGTTTTAAAACCCACATAATTCTACTGTTTTATAACATGAAATAACTTCCTTTGCTTATTGGCCTATGAGGCTGTGTATGACTGTTTTCTGCCTTGGCAGCCTCACAACTAGTAACACTYGTTTAGCTTTGAACCCCAAATTCCAAACACTCCAATTCTTTGAACGTAGTGTAGATTCCCTTTCTGTTTGCAAACTCCACATCTTCTTTGTTCATCTTCCGAATCCCTGCTATTTGTCAAAATCTGACTGTGCCCTTCCCTACAAAGCCCCCGTCCCCAAGGAGKAAGGTAATATCTCGGAAWGTGCCTCCTATAGTCCCTACTGTGCTTCCTTCTTGGCTCAAGGCACAGTCAGCACTAGCTTCAGGCACACGTGCTCACCATGCATCTGACACTCACATCTCTCATCAATATAAAGGAAAGTAAGAGTCTCTGTCACATCAGTCGGGTGGTGGAGACAGCAGTGACCAAGTGGGTTTCTGACGGCTAAGCAGGTATACAAGTATCTCTTCTTTCCCAAATGTACACACTGGGAGGAAAGCCAGAGTGTGAAGGAGGAGCACTGCCATTCCAGGCTGCAGGGAGCAGGGTGGACACGAGCGTCCAGATGGTGAGGACAATGGTGCACATCATGAAGTCCACTGTAGCTAGTACATACTGAGCACATCCTGTGCTATATGAAGCATGTGCTTAGCATGAAGCTTACATGTATAACAGCCTATGACTCGAAGATATAGATTCTTTGAAAAAATTCATTTAATTAATTTTTTGAACATTTACTTATTTCTTGGGGGTGGTATCACAGCACCTGTGTGGAGGTCAGAGGACAACCTAGTCTAATGTGGGGGAACCAGTGCTCTCCTCCATCATGTCGGTGCTGGAAATGGAACTCTGGTACCAGGGTGAACSGTCTTGCTGGTCCTATAGACTCTTTTATTATTCTCATTTACAATTGAGAAAAAGTGTCTCAAAGAAGTATTATGCTAAGGCCACAGAAAAAGAATACAAGAAGAAGGAAGGCAGGAAAGAAGGAAGGACGAAGGCAGAAGGGCAGAAGTAGGATGCAAATCTGGGACCAGGTCTCAGTCTACATGGTGTACTTATGAGGTTTGTGAGAGAAWATTGCAGGCACATATCTACACGGCAATAATCATGTCTACATATACAAACAACACAAATTCAGGGCACTGATTCACATCAGATTGATGAATTAAGTAAGGCTGTACCTTTTGGGAGGAGGGCTTGAGACAGGTCTGTGTAGCTCAGGTTGGCCTCAAATATATTGTGTAGCTGAGGATAACCTTGAACTCTTGATCCTCCTGCCCCACCTCCCAAGTGCTAGAACTACAAGTGTGTGCCACCACATCTGACAAGATTGTATCCTGACAATAAATAGACGATTTTAAAAATTGGTGAAAACTGCCTTTCGATCCATCCGTTAATAAGTACCCTATTCCATGCTACAGTGCTCAGAGCTAGCCACACAGAACCCAAGCCATGGTCGTCCTTCCCGATGCTTACAGGAGGAGTCTGATATGCTGGCAGGATCCTGAACCACACCGAATCTGCAGAGTCTAGGAAGGGACCACTTATTTGGTGGCAGGGTGACCTAGTGCTCATCTGCAGCTGGAGCTGGAAACAATCCATGAACACAAAAGCAGACTTCGCTACTSCAAGGCCACTGCTTTTACCCTAGAGAGCAATATCCACTCTAAATACTGTTTTGTTGGCTATTTGGTTAGTTGTAGAGACCCAGGACACACACACACACACACACACACACACACACACACACACACACACACACGGGTGTGTCATATACACAGACATCATGCCTTTCATGGCTTATGTATGGAATTTAAATCTTTCAGCTCCTGCCCTCCCTCTTGGCACTGCTCCGTGACCACATTAAGCGCATGCTCTCAGTGACAGCTTTGTTTTCTTTCTTACCTCCCTCCTTCCCTATTTTAGTAGTAAAAACTTTTCTTTTTCTTTTTTCTTTTGAGACAAGGTCTTACCAATACAGCCCTGGCTGGCCTGGAACTTGCTGTGTAGAGTAGGCTGGCCTTAAACCACAGCGACTCTTCAGTTCCAGCTTCCCGGACACTTGACTACAGCTGTTGAGTCATTATCCTTGGCTTAGCACTGCATCTTAATTGTGTGGTTACTGGGATTGAGCTCAGGGCCTTTGCACATGCTGTCTCATGTGTATGTAATGTGTCACAGGCTATAGCCAGAACTCCTTACATTTTGACTAAGAAGTGGAAGAAAATTATGAAATGAGTTTTAATGAGAAATTTAAAAATGTAATGATGTCAAAAATATTACCTTTCCAACAAATAGTCAACATAAATTTTTTTTGGAAGAATTCCTGTTTTAGCATTTGAACCTTATTTTAATTACTTACGCGTGTGTGTGTGTGGGGGGCATGAGTGTACCACGACAAGTTCGGGAAGATCAGAGACAGCTTCCAAAGGCTGGGCCTCTGCTTCCAGCATGTGGGCTCTGGGGATCAGTCTCACAGGTCGTCAGGGTTGGCAGCAAGTGCCTAACTTCTCTGAGCTATTTACCAGCCCTGCTTTTTTAAGTATTTCAGAGACAACGTTGTGTTATGTAGCCCAGGCTGGCCTTATATTTGTCTTAGCCTCCCTAGTGCTGGAATTCTCTGAATGCTGTACATTTTATATCTATAGACATCTCAATTTAGAGCAGYTACATACATCAAATGCTCAAATGCCACCTGAGCTAGTTTCCGCCTCACTGGGCAGGGCAAGCACAACACATTTAGAGCTRTGGCTGGACACTAGAGAAAGAAGGAGAAGCTGTGTTCTCACCAAGTCTTACTCTATAACAAATGCTAAGAAGAGTGACATGTGCAAGTGAGATATTGAAGACAGTGTGTGATGACATTTAACTGGGTCATATGCTCTTATTGACGGTAAGAGTTGGGAGGATAGAGTGACTAAAAGTCCCCAGATCGGGTCTTCATGGAGTTCATGAACAAAGGATGAGAAAGAAGCYGGGGAAGCAAAGGCACATTACAGCGCCCAGGACTGACCCTCGTGTACCAGACTAAACAGCACATCTGTGTGAGGTGGTTCCACATGGCCTTGGCCCCTACAAGCACTTTACAGTGGCTTGAGTTTAGGAACAGGGTTCCATACGAACAGAACCCACTGACCAACAATCTCAGTCAAACACGACTCTGTTGGAGTCCTGGGGAAGAGGTTAGTAAGCAGACCTTTCAGATACGTCTGCGGGTATGGAATGTGGGGAGAAGATATGGAAGATAAAAGTCTAGAACAGCTCATTTGTTAGCCTCTGATTTTTGTTCTTTCTATAATCTCTGGACTCCAGTTAACTCAAGAGTAAACTAAAGTAGAAGCCACACAGAGGTTCTTTACAGCTAGAATGACCTATATTTTATTATACAGATGTGGATAGTCTAAAGAATATAGGTAGGACAATATTCATAACCATGTTGAGATGAAAGGTACAAGTTAGAATGTTAGCTTTTTTTTTTTTTTTTTTTTTTTTTTTTGAGACAGGATGTAACCTAGGCTGGCTTAGAACTCAATGAGTAACTGAAGATAGCCTTGAACTCCTGATCTTCCTGTCTCTACCTCTCCAGTGCTGAGATTACAGGTATGGGACACAATGCCTGGCTAAACCAGGATATTTTTCCCATAAAGCAACATGATCTTATGCTACTGTGCGCGGAGAGGATTATGTGTTCTGATTACCTCTGCATGGCTACAGGGGCTTTGTGGGCTAATAATACACATTTTTAATCTGGGTGAGGCATTTCAATGCCCTTCCCACAAAATACTTTAAATTGGTTTGATTTGGTAACAGAGCTCCATATAGACAGAGCTGGACTTTGATAGCCTGGACTATTGAAGCTAAATGCAGTGAGCAGAGGCCTGGTGCTTGCACAGAGGCTGCCTTTAGATGCGCAGCCTCCTTAGACAGGCCTAATCAATCAGGAGAGGCTTTAGCCAGCTGCAGGCTCATTATCCTGCATCCCAGTTTGGATGGGTGGAACTCCATTTCAGTCTGTGGCTGGAAGTGCATTGCACTTCCTGAGGCCTCTTATATGGACATATCAAATTATTTTTATTTGGGGACCCTTCTCTCTTTAATTCACTTTGTGAATCATATAGAAAAATTATATGTGGATCTATAATCAGATACACACATGGCCTACAGACATGTATGAAGTCAGAGCCTGAGGGAAGAACCCTTACATGAACTGGCAAGGGTGGGCTGAGAACAGGGACTCAAATATCCACCAATAAATGAGCCAGTTCAGTTCTCTCTATAGGATGGAACAAGATGTGCCATTACAGGAAATGAAGACATTTTTGAAGAAAAGCACAGAATAGTTCTCTGGATGACATATTTGATGGTAAATCCCAAGCAAACAAGGGCAAGTTCCCTTGAGACTGACTTCTAGGGAGCTCCAGAGATTCTACTGGTCAGGCTCACACACTGAGCTGTGGGTGAGTATGCTGCAGCACTGCCCAAAACGCTGCCTGCAATATTCCAAGGTAGTTCCAGTCATACCTGTCTGCTTGCCTTCCTCAGGCCTGTCCAGGCAGTTAGTCAGCAGGAAGAGGATATCAATATATACAGCTCTGGTCACCAAGCATGGATTTTGCCTAGAAAAGTAAAGAATAGAGAGTAAACTGCCTGGGCCTTGGGAAAGAGAAAAACGGATGTTTTCTACTATGCATGTAATTAGGCAGCTATATTATACTAAAAAATGATGGATTATTGTGGGTAGGAAGAAATCAGCAATCTGTAACAATGAGTCCACGAGCTTGTGACAGAGGCTCAGTCTGTGTCTTAGTCACTGTTCCTTCCATTGCTCTGAAGAGACACCATGACCAAGGAAACTCTTATAAAAGAAAGTTTTTTTTTAAAGATTTATTTTTATTTTATGTATGTGAGTACACTGTTGCTATAGCTGTCTTCAGACACACCAGAAGAGGGCATGGAATTTCTTTACAGATGGCTGTGAGCCACCATGTGGTTGCTGGGAACTGAACTCAGGGCCTCTGGAAAAGCAGTCCGTGTTCCTAACTGCTGAGCCATCTCTCCAGCCCATGAAGAAAGAATTTAATTGGAGGCTTGCTCACAGTTTCTGAGGATTAGTCCATAATGGTCATTGAAGGGACCATGGAAGCACTCAGGCATAGCGTATGAGACCTTTACATCCTGACTGGTCCCTGTGTGGGCTTTAGAAACCTCAAAGCCCACATCTCCAGTGACACACTTTCTCTAACAAGGTCACACCTACTTCAACAAAGCCTTGTCTCCTAATAGTTCTAATCATTTTCAAATGACTAGGTGTTCAAATATAAGAGCCTATGGGAGCCATTCTTATTCGAATCACCAGTCAGTGTGAGAACCAAGCAATGCATATCCCAATGACTTGAAAACAGGGAGAAGGCATTATGAAGATGCAGTATTCTCTTAGCTGGAGAAAATGGGGTGATGGCAGTCACTGGTTATGAAGTCAGATACCTACCAACTGAGAACAGTCACTGAACATCAACAGCTCAACACACACTGGAGCTGGGGTCCTCCTAATAGACGAGATGTTTTTCTTTTTCTAATGACTGGCTCATTTAAACCTTGGAACTTAGAACAGTGCTTGAGGCACCCTGGCTCTGAGTCCCAGTTCAGTCTGAGACTACATAGGCCCAGATTTGGTGTGCGAGGACCTGACAGCTGTGAACTCAGGAGGCACAGTGGGGTCGTGGKGCTCTGATCCATAGCCTTTGCCACTTGCTATCTCTGACCTGAGCAGACTGTTGCTCTGTAACAGSACTGACCTTACTGTCTTCCCGTAAGTCACTGGGGCATTAAGGTATCACAGTGAACTGGAAACGACACCCAAGGCCTAGCAGGCAGAGACATCT
Source organism: Apodemus speciosus (assembly GCA_002335545.1). Taxonomy (NCBI): domain Eukaryota; kingdom Metazoa; phylum Chordata; class Mammalia; order Rodentia; family Muridae; genus Apodemus; species Apodemus speciosus. Next base: position 178,583 of record BDUI01000355.1, on the reverse strand, counting down.
CAGGAGGGTGTAACCCTGTCCTCTTCTCCTTCTGAGTCAGGACTCAGGACAGCACAGTGCTGTGGCAGGAATCTCACCCTGACCTTGTGCATGTGCAGTTCTACTGTTCCCACAGTCTGCTCCCCGCCTCCTGACCTTTAGCTGGCGCACTCTAACATGGAAAAGCACCGTCACCATGTGTGGGGTGTACACCTGTAATCTACTTGTATGTGCAAAAAAGGCGGTTCCAGGTTTCCAGGCATCTTTCTCAACTACTTYTATGCTTTTCTTTTCTTTTCTTTCTTTTTTTTGGGCGGGGAGGCGGTTTCGAGACAGGGTTTCTCTGTGTAGCTCCGATTGTCCTGGAACTCACTCTGTAGACCAGGCTGGCCTCGAACTCAGAAATCTGCCTGCCTCTGCCCAAGTGCTGGCATTAAAGGCATGTGCCACCAGCGCCCAGCCTTTCATTTTCAATTCATTTCAATTCATAAGTATTTTATCTACATGATATGGGGTGATCAAAAAGATAATCTGTCTCCCTCCTTCTACTTCCTGGGTTCTAGACATATAACTCAGGCCGTCAGCCTTGGCAGCAACGCCTTTCCTCCTCAGCCATCTCTCCAGTTG
>BDUI01000355.1:132040-157357 GCA_002335545.1 Apodemus speciosus | reverse complement strand
CTATAACTTTTATACTTAAAAGAACCTTAGCTATGTAAAAAAAAAAAAAAAGGAAAAATGTGAAATAACCATATAAAAGTGTTAACCAATAACATGGTCTCCATTGTACTGTGGTAAGAGGATATTTCATTTTTATATTCTTTTTCAAATTTGTACTAGACTATTTTTCCTTGATATGAACTGATAGCCAAGGAAAACCATGGAAGAAGTTCAATAGAAAATGTTTCCCTTTGGCCATCCCATCACCCACCCCACTGAGTCCAGCGTACACAAAGCTCTCCACGCTGTCCTTACCTTTTTGTTTTGTCCTTTTTTTTTTTTAAACCGTTTCACTGAGTAGCTCAGACTGAAATTTGCAACAGCCCTTTTGTCTCCATACCCCTAAGTAGTAGGATTAACACATGTGTACCMATATACATGGTTTATGTCATCAAGTTTTCTAAAAGGAACATCCAATACATAGTTACTCTTTTTATGGCTGAGGGAAAGACAAGATAACAAACCACTTCTGAAAAATTTGAAGCCTAATATAATTGTAATCCCAAATCACAACCAAAGTTGTTCTGCTTGCAAGAGCTTTTCAAGGTTCTTCCTGTCTGGGCAGGGCTGGTGACAACTAGGAGAGCAGAGCTGYAGCCGGCAGACAGCAAGGGCAGCAGGAGGGCCGCCCTTGGGGACKAGACCGCACTTTCTTGTGGCATCCCTAGACGACCTTTCCAGGATGGGGCTCATTCTGACTCTCACTTGGCTTCTGACCTGGGCAAGCTTTCCACCCCGCCAGGATCTGGTAACTGCCGCCCTCACACCAGAGAACTGGACTGAGAAGGGAAGGCTGAGAAAAGGGAGAGGGGAGGAGGGAAGGATTAACGAGCCGATTTCCACAAGACTCCAGACATCCTGGATGAAAAGCAGCCTGGAAGAGCAGACGCCATGTCCTTTATTCGAACCGCATTCCCATCTAGCTATTTATCATGTCAAAGTCCCCAACAACTTCACTCAATCAGCTCATATAAATAAATCCTTATTAATCTTGCAAAGTATAAACACGAATGTATGACAAAAGTCTGCGCATTCAACTTCAGAGTCCAAATTTTAAAATTCAGTTGATTATCCGTAGCTCCCATAATCTTTTTTTAAAGGAAACCTTTTGGAACAAAAGGACAAATAAATGGCCCATCCTCTAAAATTCTCGAGCTTATTGGACTAAATGAACTCAAGGATTGAATAAACTACAGGAGGAAAATGTATTACTGCTAGAACCTAAACCAACAGTTTCTTTTCCCAGCAACAATAATTTCTCACAGGTTACACTAGAAAGCTACAGAGAGTCCAAGGCACATTTATCTTTCATGTGTAAATGCCCAGGAATATAAAGGGGTCTCTTCAGCAGTTGATGCTGGAATACTCCCACAGTAACATCTTCATGGCAAAGCAGGGAAAGAAGTCAGAAAGGCTTTCCTTGGACAGGTGACTACCATGGCCCTTAATGAGCATGTGGTTGACCGGTGTAGACAAACACCTCCCTCAGCAAGAGGCCCTCAGAGTCAAGGAAAGCCCAGGACAGGTGATGGTTTCATTAACCACATGCAGTTCTACAGTTTCCAACTCCGGCCTGTGGCATTCCTCAATGATGTGCATGATACAGAATGACTCCTGCAAAGCTCTGGAATATCCTGAGCTTCTGCAGCAGGATTTCCTCCCAAACTCTATTCTATGCGCTGAACACACCTTGATTAATACTTGTAAAAACATATGTTGGGGAATAAGAAGAGGCCTGGCATTAGGAGCCACCCACTGAGTGGAAAGTTTACACTTGGATAAAAAAAGAGTTGACTGTAGGAAACAGAGTCATGGTTTTCCTGTACTCTGGGCAAGGAGGTAGAACCCAGTGAGATCGTGTGACTCAAGGCTTTATTTTCTAGGCTAAGGCTAAGGAAATCAGAGGAAAAACTCCGAAGTGGGTGGAGGGATGATCACAATGACAAGGTTGATTGGACAACAGTGACAGGGACCATGGGGGATATCTGCCAAGGTAGGAAGGCCCTCTCCAGCTGCAGAGTGAGTGTGTACAGGTAAGTCTTGGCCAGCAATCTCTGGACACAGAGCAAACTGAAGCCCGTCAAGGGCTGGCCTGTCCCTCCATCTTCTTTCTCATGCAAAAAGAAGGAATGGACTGAGGACTTCTGGTGAGCCTGAGCAAAAGGGATAGAGACTCTTCCTTATCCAAGCTTCAGGACCAAGGCTCAACTCTTGGCGAGGGTATGGCTAAAAAGATTTTCAGCAGACAATTCTTGAAGAACCTCTATTTCCTGATTCCCAGAAATCATAGCTGGAAGACCTGACCTATTACCTGGTGAAGAGCCAAGGCAAAAATGTGAGCCCAGGCCTCTGTTCTCAGAAGCGTGTCTAAGGGGGCTAAAGGCAGTAGCCTGCACTGAAGGTAAGCAGTAGCATGCTGAGGAAAACCACTCAACAGCTTGCCATAGCCTCAGTGGACTTCAGACAAACAGGATCCAACCAGTAAGCATGCCCACAGCTAAGTATGGCCGGAGACAGTCACTAGACACCCTATCACCACACGCACCACTGTGGACAGCCACCAGTGGCTCTCCTCACCTTCAGAGTGTCCCACCCAGTTTCCTCTGCCTCATGGGGGTTATGGCATCATTTTTACAAGGCCATCTTAAGTACCAGTGGCCTTGTCTTCCTTTCCCTCCCTCCCTTCCTTCCTTCCTTCCTTCCTTCCTTCCTTCCTTCCTTCCTTCCTTCTTTTTCCCTCAAGACAGGTTTCTCTGTATAACAAAGCCCTAGATGTCCTTCAAATTCATAGAGATCCGCCTGCCTGTGTCTTGAGTGCTGTGATTAAAGGCATGCACCACTGCCCGCAACTGGACTCTTTTTTCACTACCTTTGACAGTTAACTCACACAGGAGCCTAGAAGAGACACTGCTCTACCAATATCTGGGGACCTAAACAAAGATTTTGCACACAGTGTTAGAGTTTTCTGTACACATGATAAAATGGAAGGTGGCTTTTACTCTTTACATCACTTTATATTCTAAGTTCCAGAACAAGCACATGTGAAAATGGCAAAACAGAAAAAAGAAAAAGAAAAAAAAAAAGAAAAGAAAACAGGTCCCCCATGCTTTTGCTGACATAACTCTACTACCCACCTAATGAGGCAGGCTTCAGTTCCCTTCTCCATGCAAGCCCCACCTTCTCTGTAGCGCCTTTAAGTCTTCCAAGGAGCTTTAACCACTAGGCTGCCATGGCTCCTAGGGGTCTGTACAATGCAGACCAGCCAACAGGGCTGGGGTCTTGGTGAGGGTAAGAAACATCTGACTATTGAACTATATCAAACCCCTAGCCCCAACACTCAGCAATTTTAGAAAAACTGTCAAGAAATACTTTTTTTTCCCACCACAACACAAAGGTCTAAAATACTCCAAAAAGTCTAGAAACTAATACAAACAACTTAAATTCCTCACAGCTAGAAATAGCAATTCTCGAACACACCACTAGCCCAATGATGCCTCCTCATTAGGGGCTTTTACATACCTCATGGCTAGCCAAAGTTTGGCTTTGGTACAAACAGCGATGTCACTCAGCTTCTGCGGGAGACCTGCGTTTGTCCTGTGTCTGGCATCTGTAGTGTAGGCTTGTAACAAGTGAAAAACCTGAGTCAGAGAAGAGAAAAAGCAATGCTTTGTTGTGAAAATGGGTATTCATAATGCTCAGGTTCTCCCTTTTAGAGTGCCTCAGAACGGTCTCTCAGAGGAAACCAACTCTGTCTCCACAAGACAGCAAGCGGAAAGCTGCAGGCTGGGGGCTGCAGCAGCGGGAGGAAGCCAGGGCCCAGCCAAACAAACCCGTGCTCTGGGTCACTCCCACAATTCCCCAGACCAAGGATCACTGTGACCACATAGTCATCAGCCTCAAGAGCTTCTTAGGAAGAAACAAGAAGTGGAATTACCTGTATGTCAGCGATATTATAAGAAACTACACTCCAAGTCTGCATGGGAAGTCTGTGTGGCTTAGACATGTATCTGGGTTCATTAGGGCAGTGTGGGCCAGTGAGGCAGGAACAGCACAGTGCGCCTGTGCAGAAGCAGGCAGCAGTGTCTGTAACAAATCTTCACACTTTTCCTTAGCAGCCATAAGGGACAGCAGTCAGATGTGGTGTATACTTCTGACACTTACATGGCAATTATATACCAGAATTACAAGTAGAAGGAGCAGAGCCTGGTGTCTCTCAAGTGTTTATATTTTTGATGGTGGCACTGTTTGACCACACCGGCAATCTAGACCATGGCAAATGTGAGGGCTCCTCCTCAGCAATGGCACCCACTGTGCCTGAGAGGAGCACACATCTGTGGGAAGAGTGAATGAGGCAGAGGGTTCTCTGCCTGAAGGTCTCATGGCACGCAGTTCCTTTGGTTGGCAGGTCACCTACACATGCAGATGAGGATGAAGGAAACAAAGTGCCAAGAACTACATGAAGAACTTTAAAAAAGAAAATCTCTTTTCGTAATCTCCCTGTTCTTTTCTGTTGCATCCTCTGCCAGGAGTGCTGCCACATCTAGTTTTATGTGGGCTCTTGGGATAAGTGCAAGTACTTTACTCGGTACCATCACCATTACCCAGTCTGTGCCTCAGTCCTCCAAGTGCTGGGACCACAGGCTGGAGTCACAGGTCTAGATTCTCCCCCTGCTCCACCCTTTTTTACATAAGAAATCAAGTAGGCCAGGGTAGTCTTAAACTCCCTATGTAGCAGAGGATGGCCTTGAACCAGTTGATCTTCCTCTGCCTCCTGAATATCGGAATTACACGTGTACGTCAAGGCATCAGTCTAACTTTTTTCTGAAACATGAGTCTATGGGGCTGTGAGCTCCGCCCCCYGTAGGGACAGGCAAGCACTTTCTCTAACAAAGGACCCGTTCGGTCAGAAGCACCAATCAGATGCTGCTCCCTCACCACAGCCTGCGGGGACCAAACTGCCCGGGCCGGGCCGGCACAGAGCCTGGAGAGCTGGGCTGGCTGGGGCTTCTGTTCCTATGTGGTGACTGCCAGAGGGAGAAATACCTCCCTCAGCCTCAATCCCCACTGTACCRAAAGAGCTGGCATAGCCACCGGACCTTGCTTTCTTTTCTCCACAGCTGCACTAAACCAACCACCAGGGCTTTCATGTGTCACAGTGCTGTAATTAATCAGCGGACACCAGCAAAACACACGACTGTGGAATTTACTTGTCAAGAGAGCTGTGAGGTTTCAAATGCTTCTCATTTAGAAGCAATCACTTCAGAAATAACCCCCTGTGGATGTTTAAGCCCGGGACTATATTTGCTCACCTTGCTTGGCAAAAACAAGACTGTTTTTGAAACGCTTGGTAGTTCTGGCTTATGAATGTAAGCCTACAGGCCCATCAATTCTGTCACCCTGGGCACACACCAGACAACAATTGCAATCTTAGCAACTCACCAGAGACAGAGAGTGATCTGTCGGCACCTGACCCATGTGCACAGAGGGGCATGTAGGCAAACTTGGTAGACATAAGCAAGTAGAAGAAGCAGCGCAGTACAAATGGAGCACAGGTCAGAGAAGCAGAGGAGAGCAGAGCCGGGAAGCAGAGGGGAATACAAAGYGATGGAGAGGAATGGCTCCCAAACAAACCGTGAAGTAGATGGTATTTCTGAGAAATAGTAATGAAAATATTTGAATGCACAACCATTCTCACATGACATTTGAACCACTGGCCTCAAGGGAAATGAGGCCATCATTCAGTGCGGGTTCAGGAAGGTCTAGAAAGGGCCGCTTGTCTCTCAGTTCTTGAGCTGGCAGACATRAGGCCAGCCTTCTCTCTTTCTGCATTTGCCTTCAGTGCTGGTCCTGTGTGGTTAGGCCCAGGCCTGGGATAACTTGCAAACAGGAATCATAGAGAAACGTGAGCTGCCAGGCCAGTGGAGGAGGGCTCGTCAGACACACCGAGGTACTGACAAGATACTGTCAGTTTAGGAGCCCAGTGCACAGCGTGCTCAAACATTCAGTCCACAAATCCTTATTAAGCAAACGTTATTACCAGATAGTGTCCTGGGAACTCTCCCACCCCCCTCACTTCTTTCTTCCTCCCCCTCCCCCAGTTTGTGTTCTAGTCATGAGGACTAGAGAAATGAAATCCCAGCAGCCTCCCTGATAATGCATTGACAGTCACTGACATCACCAGCCTGGCTTTCCAGGATCTGATGTTGGAAGTCCAGTACATGGTAGGAGCTCAGCAGCGCTGAATGGAACTAGGCTGGTGTTTACAGTCTCTGCTGCCAGTGACTGTCTCAGGATACATTCCCATGGAGTCTGTACACTGCAGTAGGTACCAACTTTGTGTTCAGGGTAGACACATAGCTGAAAGATACCATTCTCCTCAATTCCCATGTCTTCTGATGTGATGGAGACAGCAAGGCTAGACAAATGGTAAGACTCCAATCACATGGCACACACTCTGAGGGCAACCAGGCATGGCTGTAAGCCAAGGGACGAGCTATGTATATCTTTTGCTCAACTAAGTTAACCTCTGTTTCCCCATGTTAAATAGAGTAAGATGGTAGTCTCCTCTTTCTTTTCAATTATTACGTGTGTGTGTGTGTGTGTGTGTGTGTGTGTGTGTGTGTGTGTTTGAGTGTGTTATGGTACATGTGTAGAGGTCAAGAGACATATTTTTGGGATCAGTTCTAGCGATGGAACTTAAATTGTCAAGCTTGCATGGAAGTACTTTTTACTGGCTTGGCTGAATTATACTGTCAGCTCTGTGGTCCTCTCTGTGGGAAATATTCCAAGGCACTGGTGGGTACCTGAAACCTTGTTTAATATAAATCTTACATAACTATATTTTTCCTATATACACATACACATCTACATATCTAAAAAAGGTTTAACTTTCAAGTTAATCACAACAACAACAAAAATAAAACAAAACAATAATATACTAGAATAAAAATTACTTAAAATTTATTAACTTCATTTTTGGAACTTTTCCCTATTTTTAGATTTTTGAGACAGTGTTTCTCTGTGTAGTTTTGGACATCTTGGAACTCACTCTGTAGACCAGGCTGGCCTCAAACTCAGAGATCCACCTGCCTCTGCCTCCTTAGTACTGGATTTAAGGGCAAGGGCCAGCATACCCAGTCTGGATTTTAATAGCTTTAGACTTCAGCTGACAGTGATTGAGCCTTCAGAAGGAGGTACTAACAGGAAGGAAGGGAGATCGTTGTGACTAGAGAGATATAATGCACACACAAGTACACACATGCACACACAGAGACACATGGACACACACACACACACACACACACACACACAATTTAAAAAGTCTTTAAAGATGTTGGCTAATTGTAATAGTGTCCCACACTACTAAAATACTAACAGTAGGAGTTAGGGGGAGAGGAGAGGAACACGCATGGGAAACCTTGTACTACCAACACGATATTCTCATAAATCTATCATTTTCAAAACAGTCTCCTAATTTAAAAATGTATTGGGACTGGTCAGAGATCAGCATGGTGTGTGGTCAGGATGAGAAAGACCTCAGAGGCGACATGATGGCATTTATCCTGTCCTGTGGCCAGCAGAGCCCTTTTCAAAGGGAAGACTTCAGGGATGGGAGCTGAACTTGCAGGGAGATGTCAAGGGCTGTTCCAGATAAGACGGGGGTCCAAGACATGGCAGAAGTGCAATGTGTTGAGCCAGGAGCTAACGACTAATAGGCATGTGGGCTATGGGGCCTCAGGCCTAAACAGTGTCTCTGTAAAACACTTAGAGGCTGGGAGACATCATATTAGCATCGCCCCTATTTTCAACTTCTTTTGAAATTCAGAAGATCCACTTGTAGTGGACCTAACAAGTTACAAGCTACCTGTCTACAGCTGAGTAATGGTAGGAGCTACTTACTGCCCACTACTGCTAAGGGAGTATTGATGCCACTTGTCACTGCTCATTTTTCTTAACTTTGGAACATCAAAACCAAAGTGAAATATTTACAAAGTGCAAGACTGTATCAAAGATCTGAAATCAAAGGATAGGCAGAGAGGGCATGAGTTTGAATACTTACTCTAGGTTTCTGACCAGGATACACTCTGATCTTGTGGTACCCTCTAAGATCCACATCTAAATTCCAGTGCAGCGGGTAGAGAGGAACGCTCACATGTAAAAACCCTTCTTGTGCTGCCAAGCAGGGTGACAGCTGGGAAAAAGAAGTTGGACATCAAAAYGATGTCTTAACTCGGGAAGTTGGGCTACCTTTCAAGGTCAGGATTAGAAGGGCATCCCCAGAAGTCTAAGAATGGGGGGGGGGTGAATAAGTTTGAATTTAACATCTCATTTACTGAGATTTGGGGTAGGGAACCTCTATGTGATGTTTCTCCAGTTAGTCATTTACTGCACACAACAGCAATTCCTTCAGACCAAGATGGAGCTCTGCTTATCTATTAACCTTAGAGGAGAGGACAGTTTACTTCTAGGCATAGCAGGTCCCTAAAATGGACTCAGAGGCATCATCAATGAAAGAAAAGAGAAGAAGAAAGCTTTGCTGCAGGATAACCATGCCTGATGGATGCTCAGCTGCTTGGTGATCCAGCTGTCTCACGGCTCAGCTGCCAGAGGCTCTCACTACACCAAGCTGGGAAGGAGAGTTCAGAACCCAGGTCACRGCAGAAGGAGAGAAGTGACTCCATGAAGTTATTCTCTGACGGTCACATGAATGCTGGGGTACCCCAGCCCCCTAACATCACATATGCATGCAACAACAACAACAACAACAACAACAACAACAACAACAACAACAGGAAGGTAGGCAGGCAGGCAGAAAGAAAGAGTAGTTAGAGAGAGCCTGCTTCCTTCGAAGGAGGCAGACCTGCTGGCAGCAGGCAGGAGTGTGCCCTGAGGGGGAGCCCAGGAAGGGCTGGACTGAGTGAAGGCTGGGGACCCTGTACTCCTTACCCTGAAAAGTAAGTTGTAATGAGACTGCACATTGAGAACCCGGGAACAAACAGGCCCATCTACCCAGGCTCTAGCCACAGAGAGACTGAGGGAGGAGGTGAGCAGCTGTGTGGGAAGCCCGCGGTCCTTTGGGATCTTAAAAGCAGCTCCATTGTATGAATGTAATGCATTCTGAATAAATGTCATGCGCCTAACAAGAGTCATGGGGCAATGCTCTGAAAAAACTCGTACTGCATTAGTAAAATATGTCTGGCTTATGCTGCTTTACTAAAATAGTGACTTGTGTGGGACAAGATCAAGATGATATATGGCTGTTTGGGAAAGCAACGCCGAGATGGTTTCTCCTTCACAGAGCATGGCTTTCAGACCAGTTTCCTCCCTTTAAAATCAACAGCAGCTAAGCTCCAGAAGCTAGCAGGCATGAGCAGTCACAGGCAGGGCTAGGCAGGCCGTGGAAAAGGCCAACTCTAGCAGGACAAGAGACAGTCATCTCAAAGGTCAGACCTAAAGGGGGTGAGTGGGCGAGCCCGTCAGTGGTCCTAAACGCTGACGAGCAGTTAGTCCATTCACTTTTACAACTGGACTTTACTAAAGAATAAGATAAAATAAGTTTACGCTTTCCTCTCGCAGCATACAGACTTGGCAAGCACTTGGCACCATTGCACTCAGGTCAGTGCGCTGCTGCATCTACYGTCCTGCCTGTCGTCTTCCTACATCACTCTAACCCAGCTAAGTCACTGCCACATTTTCCAAACTCAATGTTTACACAGAATTTTATTTCGGCTGTTAAAACATCTGCATTTTTTAGGGACTTAAATAAATGATCTATGCCGGGAATGTACAGTATAGGGTGACGTCAGCCCTTTTTCCCCCTTCCTCAACTCACTAGTTAGAACAGGCAAACATTGTTTCAGCCTGTACTGGGAATGTGAATATTTATCCTGTCAACATAATTCATACAAACAGAACTAAAGACAGGCAGGCAGGCTGAAGTATTTTATGGCTTTAAATCAGACTGTAAAAGGGGGTAAGGGATTGAATGGTTGAGAAAAGAATCTAAACTTTCTGATTCACAGAAACATACCTCTTCCCATAACTGCTGGAAGTGGAGATAGCACACATTTCGAGGTGGAGCACACACGTGTACACATGCATGTGTATGCGTGCGCGTGCCTTTGTCTTGGGAAAGCCAGGGAGAAAGCCCAGGTACATTTGTCAGTTCCTGTCACTTCAGATTGGCCAAGTTGCAGGACTGGTCTTCGGCCTCAGGCACACTGACTGACGCCTCAGGAGGACCACAGGTTCTCAGGAGCACCCTTGGTGTTGCTTGGGCTTGTCAGGCACTTGTGCTTGTCTCTGCCAATTGTCCAGAGTCCAATGGAGGGGCTCTTGTTGACAGTTACACTGTTATAGACCTTGGAGGAATGTGGGCTCTAGGCAACACCTTAATGACACTTGAATTCCTTAGCTGAGGCATCCTCAAGAAGATGGGCTTGTATCACCCACAGTCATCCCATAATGGATTCTCTATTAGAAAGCAGGGCAGGAGCTGGGCAGTGGTGGCACATGCCTTTAATCGCAGCACTTGGGAGGCAGAGGCAAGTGGATTTCTGAGTTCCAGGCCATCCTGGTCTACAGAGTGAGTTCCAGGACAGCCAGGGCTACACAGAGAAACCCTGTCTCAAAAAACAAAACAAACAAACAAAAACAAACAAACAAAAAGCAGGGCAGGAAACATTTCAGGCAACTGCTCCCCCAAACTTCTGTTTATGAGATGAGAGAACACATCCATCAAAGTTCTTGGTAAATGGTATCTTCACGGAAGAGGACACGAATCCATGTGAAGCTATTTCTTGCCTGACCAGCCTGGGCAGTGTGTCACTTGAATACCTTGAAGGACTGAAACATACAAACCCATCCAAATGGGAGTGCATAGATTTGCTGTGCTCCTCCTTTCTAGAACTCTCCCATCAAGCTGGTCAAGAGCCCAAAGGCCTTGCACCTGGATGATATCTTCCCTCCAATACTTATTTTGACATATGGCTGTCAGATTTTCTAAAGGCAAGCTCTGAGGGTGATACTTAGCCTTGTTACAACCCTCTTCAAGGGCTTGCTGGGCCCTGAAAGACCCCTATATTTCCAGTTCTTCCTTCTACCTTCTCTATGTCATAAGGCTATCTGTGCCCACAGAGATGAATCCATTCCTTACAACATGACAAATGCTACTTGGTTCAGCCTGGCCCTTCCCATTTTTCCTTCTACTCTTTCCAACTGGGCTACAGGAATTGAACTCAAACATATCTAGGCTGCACCCTGAGATCTGACCTGCCCTACGGCTCTCACCTCACGTCACCTCACATCCTTTTTTAATACCGTTTAGTCCTGTCTGCACTCCCACGTCCCTCCCCTCCTCATGCATGCTAGGCAAAGCTTTATTACTTAAGCCACAGGTCTAGCCCCTTGAATCTGTTGTTAGTTATCAATCTGCAATGCTCTTTCCTAAAATAGAGGTCCTTGAAGCAAAGAACTGTGTCTTATTCTTCCCTATAGCTCCTTGGGGGGTCCTAAGGATACAAAATTTTTGTCTGGATGAACAAGACTCACTAAACAGATGGACTTGTTGATTTAGAATTGACCACGCTCACTCAGAGGGAGAGGGAACTGAACTTGAGATTGTATAATGGTAGTGCTACAAATGTTACAATGCCATTAGGAAACTGGATTCTCAAGAGCAGTGTCAAGGGCCCTGAGCAGAATTCTAGGTACTGGCAAAGTTTAGACAGTGATATTGAAGCTCGTCAATCTTTATCTGTTCAAATAAAATAAAAATGTTACCTTTCATTCCTGAGAACTATGTGTAAAAATAATTTGTTTGCAAAACAAATCTATTTAAGCCTCCCCTTTAAGACCCAATTGGTCACCAAGACTGGCCTAGTACTTGCGACGTCGCGCAGGCTGACCTTGAGCTCACGGCGATCTCTGCCTCGGCCTCCTGAGTGCTGGGGTTACTGGCATGAATCATGATGTTTGCTAGGAGAACATTTAAATTTTCTGTAAAACTGCATCTTTAAATATCTGAGATTAATAGTAGAGTCTGTGATACAGCAACACTTACCAAAAAGCAGCCAAGCAGAGGCTGGAAAGATGGCTTAGTGATGAAGAGCACTGGCTGCTCTTCTAGAGGACACTGGTAGCTCACTACCTTGTGCTCTCTTTTGGTCTTCTTGGTACCAGTTATGCCTGTGGTGCATATACATACATGCAGGCAAAACACTCATGCAMATGAAAACAGACAAAACAAATACCAACCAACCAAACAGAACCAAGAAAAATCACAGACAATTTGTTCAGATAAATGAAATAAAATTAAACAAGAATGAGCCATTGCTAAAGTCAAGTGACACCAGCAAAGACTCTTATATTACTTGTTTATACCTGAAAAAGATAGGGGAAAAGAAAAAGCACTTAGGAGGCAGAGGCAGGCAGATCTCTACGAGTAAGAATGACTTATTCAATAACATAATAGAAAAACAACCAACCAGTCCTTTGTGATATACAGTAGTTGGATCCAAACCTATTGAACTGGGGACAATACAAACCCCCAAAATCCAAAAATGCAAAACTATAAAAATGTTGGCGAAAATGCGGAATGGTCTTATATTTAAGCAAAGATCTATTTTGGGTGATCATTTATTTTTTGTAAGGAATGAATGAAGAAGTCAGTAACAAGACAAGGAAGGTCAGAATACAATATATCCACATATAAACTGGAAACTAAAAAAAATATTTTTTCACATTATTGTTATTTTTAATTAACTTATGTATTGCAGTCTTCGTGTGGAAGCCGGAGGACAACTTTCAGGAGTCAGCTCTTTTCTACCCRTCTGTGTCTGACTGCCTTCTCACAGAGCCAACCTCCTCGTGGGATGCATGTGGCCACCACTTCCCACGCTGGCCTCCTCTCCCTGCTGTTCCATGTGAGTTTCTTATAACATGCACTTCCGATTACAGCAGCTACCCATGTCAACTTTACAAAGGCAGGACAAGACCCAATGTCTCAAACTGCTACTCTGAGCTAGTAGTTCACGTGTCTGACACATGTCCAGTATCACAATACTTTCTCCCTCAGTTTTAAAACATCCTGTGCTTTGGCACACCCCCTTGGGAACTGCAAATATTTAGCAACGAATATAAATGATGTACAGCTGAAATACAAATAGTCGATACACACATGAGAGCATTCGTCTCATGTTTGAGGACACGCAGTGACACAGTGCTGTAACAGACAGTAGTTCACGGCGGGGCGTGTCTTTCCACCTGCGGACCCAGTCTCTCTTCCTATGGCACACACCTCGTGGGCCCTAATCAATCTATTTTTAAGCCAAAGTAATTTGACCTAAGAAAATAAACATGAATTCATCAGTGAGTTAGAAACTTACTGGCAGAGCCGTGTTTTTGCACATATAACTTATTATACTTCACAACAGGAGCTAGGCAAAACAACTCTACACCAAGTTTGGCAGTAGCTTTCAAAATGGAAAATAAGCACTTTCTTCATTCTCACAATGTCCTAGGTATTTCTAGGTGCTTATTTTGCAGCTACACTTCCAGAGATATGTGCTCAAGAATGATCATTAGCAATACTGATTGTAAAATGAAAGATTTGAAATTATAGATACAAAACCATCTGGGAAAGCTACAGCATATTCCTGTGAGCATCACAACCAAACTATACAGATTAAGAAGAACTGTAGATTTACATGTACTTAATTGGAAACATCTCTAAGTCATACTGTTAAATAAAAAAAGAATCTATAAATGCTATGGTCATATTTTTATTCCTGTCAAATTATCAATAGTGGAGCCTGGGGTTTTATATTCAATATGGTAAATTTCTGCTATCTAGTCTAGTCTGGTCTAATCTACTCTAATCTATTTTATTTTTTGGGACAGGGTTTCTCTCTGTAGCCTTGGCTGTTCTGGAATGTACTCTGTAGACCAGGCTGGCCTTGATCTCACAGAGATCTGCCTGCCTCTGCTTCCTGAGTACTGGTATTAAAAGAATGTGCTACTACTGCCTGGCTGTAAATTCTGTAGTTTATAAAACGTTTTAGTAAGAATGTGTTACTTTTAAAAAGTTTTTTCTTTTGAAATAATTACAAACCCCTTTTGTTTGCTAAATGTGGCCAGTATGCCTTCTGCAAAGTTTTCTCCAATACTAACAAAATACACAATCGTCTTAAACCAAACCCAGAAATTATCTGAATGTACAAGCTCATGTTTATAATCCCTTTTGAGGTAGAGGCAGGAGATTAGGAGCTTCTCAGCTACAAGTATGAGGCCAGCCTGGCCTCAAAAGATCAGTCAAAGAAAACAAACCCCAGAAAATTCACACAAGAACAGTGGTTATCATTTTATATGTGCAGAGTGTGTATGGAGGTCACCCAATCTCAGGTATAGATCTGCAGAATCAAGTGACTATCACCATAAAGGAAATGAGCACTATTCATGGAGCCAGAACAATGACATCAAAATATACCAAAAAACAACAACAACAACAACAAAAAAAAAAAAAAAAAAAAAAAAAAAAAAAAGGCAAAAACAAAAAACAAAAACAAAAACAAAACAAACAGACAAAACAAATACCAACCAACCAAACAGAACCAAGAAAAATCACAGACAATTTGTTCAGATAAATGAAATAAAATTAAACAAGAATGAGCCATTGCTAAAGTCAAGTGACACCAGCAAAGACTCTTATATTACTTGTTTATACCTGAAAAAGATAGGGGAAAAGAAAAAGCACTTAGGAGGCAGAGGCAGGCAGATCTCTACGAGTAAGAATGACTTATTCAATAACATAATAGAAAAACAACCAACCAGTCCTTTGTGATATACAGTAGTTGGATCCAAACCTATTGAACTGGGGACAATACAAACCCCCAAAATCCAAAAATGCAAAACTATAAAAATGTTGGCGAAAATGCGGAATGGTCTTATATTTAAGCAAAGATCTATTTTTGGTGATCATTTATTTTTTGTAAGGAATGAATGAAGAAGTCAGTAACAAGACAAGGAAGGTCAGAATACAATATATCCACATATAAACTGGAAACTAAAAAAAATATTTTTTCACATTATTGTTATTTTTAATTAACTTATGTATTGCAGTCTTCGTGTGGAAGCCGGAGGACAACTTTCAGGAGTCAGCTCTTTTCTACCCGTCTGTGTCTGACTGCCTTCTCACAGAGCCAACCTCCTCGTGGGATGCATGTGGCCACCACTTCCCACGCTGGCCTCCTCTCCCTGCTGTTCCATGTGAGTTTCTTATAACATGCACTTCCGATTACAGCAGCTACCCATGTCAACTTTACAAAGGCAGGACAAGACCCAATGTCTCAAACTGCTACTCTGAGCTAGTAGTTCACGTGTCTGACACATGTCCAGTATCACAATACTTTCTCCCTCAGTTTTAAAACATCCTGTGCTTTGGCACACCCCCTTGGGAACTGCAAATATTTAGCAACGAATATAAATGATGTACAGCTGAAATACAAATAGTCGATACACACATGAGAGCATTCGTCTCATGTTTGAGGACACGCAGTGACACAGTGCTGTAACAGACAGTAGTTCACGGCGGGGCGTGTCTTTCCACCTGCGGACCCAGTCTCTCTTCCTATGGCACACACCTCGTGGGCCCTAATCAATCTATTTTTAAGCCAAAGTAATTTGACCTAAGAAAATAAACATGAATTCATCAGTGAGTTAGAAACTTACTGGCAGAGCCGTGTTTTTGCACATATAACTTATTATACTTCACAACAGGAGCTAGGCAAAACAACTCTACACCAAGTTTGGCAGTAGCTTTCAAAATGGAAAATAAGCACTTTCTTCATTCTCACAATGTCCTAGGTATTTCTAGGTGCTTATTTTGCAGCTACACTTCCAGAGATATGTGCTCAAGAATGATCATTAGCAATACTGATTGTAAAATGAAAGATTTGAAATTATAGATACAAAACCATCTGGGAAAGCTACAGCATATTCCTGTGAGCATCACAACCAAACTATACAGATTAAGAAGAACTGTAGATTTACATGTACTTAATTGGAAACATCTCTAAGTCATACTGTTAAATAAAAAAAGAATCTATAAATGCTATGGTCATATTTTTATTCCTGTCAAATTATCAATAGTGGAGCCTGGGGTTTTATATTCAATATGGTAAATTTCTGCTATCTAGTCTAGTCTGGTCTAATCTACTCTAATCTATTTTATTTTTTGGGACAGGGTTTCTCTCTGTAGCCTTGGCTGTTCTGGAATGTACTCTGTAGACCAGGCTGGCCTTGATCTCACAGAGATCTGCCTGCCTCTGCTTCCTGAGTACTGGTATTAAAAGAATGTGCTACTACTGCCTGGCTGTAAATTCTGTAGTTTATAAAACGTTTTAGTAAGAATGTGTTACTTTTAAAAAGTTTTTTCTTTTGAAATAATTACAAACCCCTTTTGTTTGCTAAATGTGGCCAGTATGCCTTCTGCAAAGTTTTCTCCAATACTAACAAAATACACAATCGTCTTAAACCAAACCCAGAAATTATCTGAATGTACAAGCTCATGTTTATAATCCCTTTTGAGGTAGAGGCAGGAGATTAGGAGCTTCTCAGCTACAAGTATGAGGCCAGCCTGGCCTCAAAAGATCAGTCAAAGAAAACAAACCCCAGAAAATTCACACAAGAACAGTGGTTATCATTTTATATGTGCAGAGTGTGTATGGAGGTCACCCAATCTCAGGTATAGATCTGCAGAATCAAGTGACTATCACCATAAAGGAAATGAGCACTATTCATGGAGCCAGAACAATGACATCAAAATATACCAAAAAACAACAACAACAACAACAACAACAACAACAAAAAAAAAAAAAAAAAAAAAGAAAGAAAAAGAAATCAAGTGCTCCCCAAAACAAACCCCGGAATGCTAACTAATTTAGCTAATTAATGCTAAAAATTACTAAGACAAGTAGCCATGTGGTATTTTTTTATCAAGAGATTAAAAAAAAATCAAAGAAAAAGAACGTATCTCAAATACTCAGAACAGGAGGATCTACAGACATTCTCCAATTTGTAGCAGTGAGAGTCTCTTGCTCTTCACCTTCTGTCCACCTCCAGATGCTCAAACTCTATGGAGCCAGGCTGACCCTTAACTCCAGCCCCTCCTGCCCCAGGGCCCTGAGTACTGGACTGGGAAGTGCCCACCACCTCACCTGGCTCCTGGACTTATCCTTCAACCTTTGGGTCCTATGCTCACTGGTACTTGAAAACAGATCAAGAAAAGGCACCAAGGTGAGAGGTGGGTAGCAGCATTCTTGAGAACTACATTGGCAAACCCAACACTGTTTCTTTGGCAGGCAAGGCTACCAGAAATGAAAAGCTCCTATGTTAATATATACTCTCTGGAATTTAAAGCAGCTGTAACATTTCCCCTTCTAAGAAGAATTTGTGTCAGAGAAAACAGTTTTACATTTAGCATCTTGTCAGGCTCATTAGTGAGCATCATCCAAGCCACCCAGTTAGGGACTTGTACAAACTGCCATGGGAACTCCCATAAGGCCCTTCAAGCCTTCATGTGGCCAGGGCCAGAGTCAGCATCTGGAGGCTGCTAGAATCCCTTGTCTTGTGGTAATAGAGAGACTCCTCCTTTTGAAACCTGAAAATGAAATTTCTTTTTCACATGCTCTCAGTTGCAGTGTATTTCAAAGGTCATCAAAGTAAACAAAAGGGAGAGGCTAAATCTTTAAAAGTCAAAAAGTGACAACTGTTTATAAAGCGACTGTTTATATTTTCCAGGGAGGAAGGTTACGTCCCCAGGAATGGAAACCAGGGAAGCCCCTCCCCATCCCAGGCTGTTTGCTTCTTTGGCACTCAGCACCTCCAGCAAAGGGACCATGTACAGCACCACTTTTGGCAGGAGTCTGCAATAAGCAGGCACTGTCAGWCTCAGGGCCTCCGAGCCTTTCACTGACAACTGTGTCTCCACAATCCAAAAAGCCATGCACTAGGTCAAATCACATGGGCAGCACAGTAAGTTCTCTCTACATCTCGAGCCCAGCTTCTCTGGAGGACACTTTCATTCAGAGGGATTCTGTGAGATCTTACTGAGGGAAAAGGCCATTGAAATCAATCCTTGTGTGCCTCCTTTGATCTCAAGTAATCAAATTTGGCTGAGAAGACAATGAACTCTGGATGATCAGCATGCACGAGCTCATACATGGATTTCAACCTGTTACTAGGTGTTTTCTGTGGTAATGAGACCTGGATGGCATTTCCATAACCACCTAAGTGGCATTGCTGAAGGAGTACATCAAGATGCAAGTCTCAGTTAGTACAAAGACTTCCTATCCTGGCTTTCCTACCTGTTCATAAAGGCTCAGTTCACTAGCTTCCTCTGTGAAGTTCTCCCCTAAACATCCCAGGTCACAATCACCAGCTCATCCTGTTGTCCCATATAATTTATTATCTGAACCTCTCATGTGGCATCTAACCAATGTTGCCTTGATTACTATTTATCCTTTTATGTAAACCAGCTCCAACGTAGTCTTCAAGGCGTGAAAAAGATTTGATTTTAAAGCTAAGGCAATTTCCATGGGGACTGAGGTAAGCAGTACTCACAAGGTTAACTTAATTGTGTAAATGGCAAGACTTGCAACATAGTGGCACACATGTGTAACTGCAGGAAAGAAAGGACTCCTGTGARTGCCAACCTGTGTACATAGCAAGGTCCTGTCTCTGAAAACAAAGAACAGAGAATCTCCAAATGGGAGAGTAGGTAACTCAGAACTGGAATATGCTGTGATGGGCAACCGGTTGATCCTCTTGGCTGCTGACAAGTCATGTTATTTATCCTAGATTCACTTTGAGGAAATTCACAATCTCTTCTCTGAATCTACTTCAACATCTGAGGCTGTTAGCTTGGCATTACTTGCTGGATTCAGGATTGAGGGAGCATGGCCTACTAAGAAGGTATCACCTACCTCCCAGCCTGGAGCACCAGCTCTTCTGGTCTTTTGCCTGTCACTGTATTGCTGGGAGGCCATTAGGACCAACTTGGGAAAGGTTTAAAGTCAGTGTGTATTTTCACATAGATGAGCTGTCTCAGTCAGTTATTGGGACAGACTGCAATAGGGTGAGAAGACATCCTTCTTGGTTCCCAACAGTCGCCTACTGGGAAATCTGTGGCTTTGAATCAGTAGTCCTAAATCTACCTTGTTACTCCTGGAACATCTGGCATTTCTGGTTGTCCCACCCTTGAAAACTACCAATACCTAGTGATCTAGGCAAGGGATGGTGGTAAAATGCTTTACACGGCATAGCACTACCTTTCAGAACAAAGAAGCATCCAGGCTAAAATGGAAGAGCACTGTGACAAACAACTGTGGAGAATTGCCAAATCAGAGGCTCCAGGCAAGGCCAGCTGCTGACCTAAGTCTTTGAGTTTTTTTCCCCTCACAGTCCCTCCCAGGACGGCCCTTCAGCAGTGTTTCCCCTAGTGCACAATGATAAGTTCCCAAGACACTGTGCTTTAGGTCAATCATCTAACCATACTTCCTGCCAAATGTATGGCAGAGGCACATAATAATGATGATCCCTTTGGTACCTCTTTTATTAAAAAAAAAAAAAAAAAAGACAACCAGCACTGGGTGATGATTAGAGAATGTCTATGTCTGTAAGAGACAGTGTTACATGATGCTGAGACACTAAGATATCTAAGTAGACACTAAAGCACAATTTTCTGCTTTCTAAAATACACTGCTTCCCTAGTTGTTCTGCCAGTAATGTGTAGGAGAAACCCCACAAACCAAAAATCTTAGAAAAAGCGCATTTAGAAAAAGGTTCTCCATTGCACACACACTCCCATTAAAGATTTAAAAATAGTTCTGCTTCCCTCAGCAACCATGTTTGAAATTGCTGTGGTCAGTGCAAGCCATCTTACAGAAGTTCAAGTCCCTTCTTCAGCACTGCTGGACATAATTTTATCTGTCATGTCTCACATGCTTTCTCTGCGAACAGCTCAAGCTCTCTGACATCTTCAGCTTCGTGTTTCCATTGCTCCGAGCCCCACTGCCTGTCACTTGAGTAATGACTCTTTCTCCATTCACTCGTGCTGTATCTACTCAAAAGTTTACAACTAACCCTTACCTTCTCACCTCAGTCAACATTTTCTCTATCCTCTCAACACCCACAGGTCAGACTACCCATCCACTCAAGAGATTTCTACATCAGCTCCCCTCTGGAACAGAGGCATCCCCCACCCCAACACTCTAGGTATTCAGCTCTGGAATGGAGGTCACACCATCAAGATGAGGGTGTGTCATGGGAGCAAGAGTTTCTGAGCACCACTGACCTCCTTGATCTGTAGAGTGTCATATACAGGATACTTCTTACTGCTATCTCTGCTCATTCCCACAGTTTTCTTCATGTCCCCTGAGCCTGGCCATGAAACACTGTCACTAAGCTGTCCCCTGCACCCCTGCCTTGGGTGCTCCAACAAGCTGCCCTTCAGACTTGGAAGCTCTCCCTTTCATCTGCCAAGTAGCCACCAGGAACTATTTCAAAGGCTTCCTCCTTACGGTTCTCTGCCTGCTTTCCACATGAACAAGCGAGGAATACCTTCTCTCCCTAAGGTGGAGCGTGCTAGGGTGGAAAATAAGTAATGAAGTGAAATCTGGGAGTGTTCTCTGTCCACATGGTTGCTCAGACGTAGAAACTGCAGGCTCTGCTCATTGCTCTTGGCGTCCCTTCATCTCCAAGAGACACTGCCTACTTCTCTGCACTAGCTGCCATTTTGGAGAAGGACTTGTTCCTTAGACTCAACACAAGGTGCCATCTGTCTTTACATTAACTCCGTTTTTTCAGAACTCTTTCCTCCTTTACCTCACCTTTTCCCACACTCGATATGACAAGAATCACTTAAATTGTTCATTTAAAAAGCAGATTCTGGGGGTCTGACTTCAGTCCGGCACAATCAAAATCTTTAGGAGAGTAACTTGGGACTGTATCTTAAAGTCATGCCAGGAAAGCCTGGGAAACGCGACACCTACCAACTCTTGCAGCGTTTTCCCTTTCTAACACCACAGAGGTCTAAAATATCTTGCCAAAATACTCAGGCCAAAAACATTCTACTTATCCTAGCTATCTTAAGTCTACAATTAATTTGGACTTAAAAATAGTATTACCACTACAACAAATGTAATATTAGTAATATTAATTGATAACTGAATAGTAAACAGTTAAATAAAATTGTAATTACATTACATTAAACCAGACAATCTAATTTTTCTATTGTGAATCTGTTGGTCACAGTTCCCAGTCATGATTAAGGCCCCAGAATGACTTTATGCTATTACCTATCATGTGCTACCCTAGCAAAGTCCTACATGTGTCCTTGGAACTCACACTAAGGAACAATGACTTGGAGACTACAGAGATCGCTCAGCACTTCACTGCTGTTCTTCCAGAGGTCACAAGCTTGGTTCCTAACACCCATCCAAGTATCCAATGTAAACTTCTGGTCTTCATGGACATATGCACATACACTTATACAGACACATATACATAAGTAAAAACAAATCTTTTAAAAAACCTATTAATAGTTGACTAAATAAAGCACCATCCAATTAAAAGAAAAAAACCTCTAAAAATTCAACACTGTGTGTGTATTGAAGCTCTCATTTATTGTCTCTAGAATGCAAAGTAAATGCTCTATTACTGGCTCAGTATCTTAAAATCCCCCTCACAATTGGGTAATGAAAATGAAAATAAAAATTTGGGGCTTGTATGTTGGCCTGAAAGAAGGCTTAGGGATCTGGCTAAATTTCTAGAAACTTCTACTTGGTTCAACTGTCCAAATTTCCCAGAATCAACCTCCTTTTGTTCTTCAAAGACTGCTGTTTGACTCAATTCTCTCTCTACTACCATTCTGGGAGGAGTTGAGAGTTAATGATTGCCATCAGACAATTCATTACAGAATCCAAGCAGCAGGTGCTCCTAGGGAAGGATACACAGAATGTCCTTCTCAGAAATGAACAGAAGTTCTACACTGAGCACTGCAAATGTTCAAGGATACTCAAGTATGATAATGTCCATTCTAGAGTAAGCCATAAGTGAACTAAACTAAACAGAAGAAATTAGAAACCCAAAAGACATGAAATCTCATCTTTATATAATGTCCAAAAACATAAGATTAAACGAAAAAGGAGGCAAATTTACTGTACACTACTGAAAACRAAATTTCAAAAGGTGTATCACAGGTATGTTCAATGTTACAGGTTTTTCAAAATGATGAAAGAATTCTCCATAAAACAAAAAGTTTCAAATGTAAAACTGACTAGTTCCCATGATAAGACTCACCTCTGAAACTCAGTAGATTGCAAAATCAATGCACAGATGAAGGTATTTATAAACTCTACTTCCCATCAACTTTAGCACAATGTCAACTAACAAGAACAAATTAATGTTTTCCAGAAATCTTCATTGTGCTATTTAATACCAGCACTCAGGCCAAGGTAAACAAGACAGCAACAAAAGAGTGACCATCACTATCAAAGAACACGATTAATGAACACTACATTTCTGCTTTGAAGTCAATGCTGAGAATCATACCCACACCATATTTTGTTTTAGCCAGTGTAATTTCAATTGTGCCAAACATTCTACACTGTGATTTGGTGGTAGATTTTAAAAATATTACTTTTGTTTTCAACTCAGCACATGCTTCAATCCTTGAGGAAAGCTTTAGATAAAGAACAGCTTCTGTATTACAAAGTAGGTCACCACCAAATCAGAGAACACACTTTCTAAATCAAACTCTGACCTAGGTAAAGCTTTTTAAAACATAAATGTGAAGTGTATGGACAGGCCTATGAGTCTTTATACACCTAATTAACAGCTGTATGAACAGAGTTGACAAAGAACTCCATAACCTAAGACTTGCCTAAATACACTCGTTGAAAGTACGGTAACACACTCTCACAGCCCTTCTGAGCATGGCCACGTGACGAAGCCAGTAAGCAGCAGCCCTCCACATTCTAGTAAGAGGCCTCTGAATTGTCTCCTGCCTCCAGATTCCTGTTTGAGTTCCTGTCTTGACTTCATTCGGTGATGGACAATGGATGTGGAAGTGTGAAGCAAATAAACCCTTTTCTCCCCAGTTGTTTTTGGTCAAAGTGTTTCATTGCAGCAATAGAAACTCTAAGATAATAACTTAGGAATAAGAACAAAGGGCTGGAGAGATGGCTTGGTGGTTTGGAGTACTTCTTGCTCCTACAGAGGACCTGTGTTTGATTCCCAGAATCCACATGGTGGCTTACATCCATCTAATACCCTCTTATAAACTTCATAGATACCTGGCATGTCTATGGCTAACATACATACATACATACATATATACATACATACATACATACATACATACTAACACACACACACATATATATATACACACACACATATATACATATATACTAACACACACATATACTAACAAAACATTTATACATAATAAATAAACCTTTTAAAAGTTTAAAAATGGGCTGGAGTGGTTAAGAGTACTGAATTAGATTTACTAGTATTTTCTTTAGGTGACTCATATCTAGAAAAAATAGGTTTGAAAAGGAAAAATATTGTAATCCTGGGGAACAACTTAGGACCCTTAGGATTTTAGGACACCACACCACTCTACCACTGCTCTTCTAGAGGTCTTGAGTTCAATTTCCAGCAACCACATGGTGGCTCTCAACCATCTGTAATGGGATCTGATGTCTTTTTTTGTTTGTTTGTTTGTTTTGGTTTTTTTCAAGACAGGATTTCTCTGTGTAGCCCTGGCTGTCCTGGAACTCACTCCGTAGACCAGGCTGGCCTAGAACTCAGAAATCCACCTGCCTCCCGAGTGCTGGGATTACAGGCGTGCGCCACCACCGCCCAGCTGATCTGATGCCTTCTTCTGGTGTGTCTGAAGAGAGCAATAGTGTACTCATATACATAAAATGAATAAATAAATCTTTTTTAAAAAGTTTAAAAATAGTATTAAAAAGAAAAAGAACAAAAGCCAAACAGGCCCAGAATTCCTATGAAAAATTTCAATTTAAAAAGACTTGGGTTTTGGGAAACTATATCAGTGGTAGAGTGGTGTGGTGTCCTAAAATCCTAAGGGTCCTAGGTTTGTTCTCCGGGATTGTAATATTTTTCCTTTTCAAAACCTATTTTTTTCTAGATATAAGTCGTCTAAAGAAAATACTACTAAATCTAGTTTAGTAATTAGTTAGAGAAAATAATACATTAAAATATATAGTATAATACATTTTTGATTGGCCTGAATATGTACAGTATTTGGGAGAAGGAGTAAATAATCTTTTTAAAGCATAATTTTCACCAAGGTAAACCTCTTATTCTTTGTAGATAAATATAAAATAAAGAGTACAAAATATTTTCTTGAATTCACTAATTAATAGAGGGAACTAGTAAGATGCAATGCAAGGTTGATCCAACACTGGAAAAGGCTGTAATTCACTATTATCACTAGAGCTAAAGAAGTAAAAACCAGGAGGTTGGGAAGGTAGCGTGGGCATAGCACTTGCCCACCACAAATAAGGACGCTCAGGTTTGATCCCCAGAACTAGCTGAGGAAGGAAGAGAATGAACTCTGACTGTGGAAAGGCATCTGACAGAGCTCAACATTACCCTCCTTTCTGTTTTGTTTTTGTCAATTTGGCATTAGCTATAGTTATGTGGGAAGAAGAACCTCAACTGAGAAAATGGCTCCATTAGACTTCCGGTGCCGAAGTCTGTAAGGCACTTTCTTCAGTAATGACTGAGGTGGAAGGGCCCAGTGCATTGTAGATGGTGCCACCTTCGGTGGGTGGTCCTGGGGTGTATGAAAAAGCAAGCTGAAGAAACCAGGAGAAGAAAGGCAACAAGCTGCCTTCCTCGGTGGTCTCTGATCCAGTTCCTGCCTCCAGATTCCTGCATTGGCTTCCCTTCTTGAAAGAAAGAACTGCAGACTGTGATGTGAAATAACTCTCTCCTACCCATGTTGTTTTTGGTCATGGTGATTTTACCATAGCAGTAGATACCTAAGATAAATGTCTATTTATAATGAGAAATTCACAACAAACTATGAAGTACAATGAATAACTTTAGACCTAATAAAATGATTCTAGTAGGATCTGATAATTTTTTGAATTTCCTCAGTTTCTGTTGTTATATCTCCCTTTTCATTTCTAATTTTGTTAATTTGGATACACTCTCTGTGCCCTTTGGTAAGTCTGGCTAAGG